>JAODXP020003652.1:0-36127 GCA_027497455.2 Sardinella longiceps
CACATTAGAATGGAGACTTCTGAAACAATAATAATTCCAAAAATGATTGCAGAGGTCGATTTCAAAAATGATCGCTGAGGTGGATGAATATACAGTAAAATCGTTGTGGAATGTGGATGCAAAACATTCTGAAAACAAGAGTGGATGGAGATCATTTTCATTGTGAATATGAATCTAGGCAGCACAACATAAAACAACCTTAACCCTTACCCTAAACCTCACTACCTGGAAGGCACTACTGAGGGCAAATAATACCAAAGATCCAATCTTGCTTGAACTTACATAGGGGGTCTACCAGGCAGGGGTAGAAATGTGGGACTAGTACCTGACTTTGAAGAAAGAAAGAAAAAGAAACCTCTTAGAAATGTGAGAACATGCTGTGGGAACATAGGGCTGTGGGAACATAGAGTTGTGGTAACATAGACACTGTTTGCATACTGTACACCTGTGATGTTTGCATGGTTACATTATAAATCCCAGCTATAATGCTATAGTGCCTGTCACATATAGGAATGTTGTCATTTTATTACTTACACACTTGCAATGCTACAGTGTAGGTTTTTGATGTCTTCTCTGTGTGTACTTCATACATGTAAAGCCCTTCATCTTCAGTTGTTACATCCATCAGTTTAAGTGAAAAATTGCGTTTTTGGACGTCTACAAACTGAAATTTATGATCTGGGGAGTCTGGTGAGACCACACGATTCTGGAACAGTAAGACATCTTGATCTGCCTTTTTCCAGGTTACACTCTTTAATCTTCCAGACAGGCCTCTCCGATCACATTTCAGCACCACCTCCTTGCCCACACGTGCTGGGTATAATTTGGATGCAGCTATAAGCTCTGAAAAACAGTGAAAAATAAGATAAAAGATTACCTTAGTATCACAATGTATGAAAAAAACAAACTAGTCCCTCCGTGAAAATGAGCTCAGCCTGGAGACAACCAGGTAAAATTTTGGAGCAAGTCATCAGTACTCTGTATTTCTTTAAGGAACTTTTCAAAACATGGTTATAAGAAAGTCTACATAACTCCTCTGCAGCTTGGAACAATATGTTAAAGGTCAAAATGTGAAAATGTCAAGTTTGCATGATACACCCAAGTTACACAAAGTTCCATGTTACAACTCCAGCCATTTTAACAGAGGCAATGTCAGATAGTTTTTCTTTAGGCAATAAACCATACCTCTTTTCAATAAATGGATCAATGCTGGAATCCCAAGTCCAAGTGCCAATACAAGAGCAATGACACATAATGTGCTTGTCAAGATGAGCAGTGGCACAGTGCCTGAAAGATTAAGAAGGTAATCTGTACAGACAGGCAGAACAGAAATTGTAGAGAATAATAACACATAGTAGCCTACTTTGCTTTTACCAAACATTTCGCACATATGTAGCCGGGGACGATCTCACCGCACTCGGGTCTCGAACCTTCAACCCCACCAACTACAACAAACTCACCGCATGGGAGTAAACATTCTAACCACTGAGCTGAAAAGCCCAGGTTTCCAACTCAGCGGTTAGAAACATTCTTGAAGGAATAGGGGATTTGAGGATTTACACATACTGCCACCAGTGCAGTTACTCTCACTCACGTCAGACGTAGTGCTACGCGCGAACATCTGATGATCAACAATAGACGAGTTGTTTCAGGAGCCAGAAATCCTTGAATCTAACTGGACAAACAGCTTGTCCATCAATTTAATTGACGTACACTTCAGCCAATCACATCGAAACCAACTGATGACGCTGGTTACATTTGTTGGATTGGTTGGATTCAAAACAGTCGCTTATTCGCTACGTCACACCCTCTACAGCAGCCAGCAGCCCTGATTGGTTCTGGTTAGAGAATATTGGGCTTGAAATCGATCTGAAGGGCTTCAACATCAGATCGTTGCGCGGAAGTGCCTTTTAAAGTTATGTAGCGCATCATCTGACGTGAGTAGTAACCAGTGCAGTACATTCAACCCCTAAATCCTCATTCTCATCCAGATCACAGCACCAATGTACTATACAGTGGCTGTGACCACCCTGTCAACTACCACAAATTCACAGCATGGGAGTAGAACACTCTAACCACTCAGCTGAAAAGCCCAGGCTTCCAACTCAGCAGCTAGAAGCATTCTTGAAAGATAGGGCATGTGAAGATTTACACGTACCGCTGCCAGCTAGCCTAGCTAGTTGGCATCCATCACACATACATCTGAATGAAATCATTACTGAGCTGTGTGGTTATAACACATAATCAGTGTTTCATTTAGGGTGCTGGAAAATGTTATAGCTCCCACCATTTCAATCCACTTGTATGATTCTTGTTGTAGTGCTACTAGATCCTGTACTGTTCTCTTACCCACTTCCTGTAGTGCACCAGTTGTACTAGCTGATAGATTCCCACTGTGGACATCACAGATGTATTCTCCTTTGTCTTCAGGCTTGACATCCTTTAGTCTCAGTGAGAAATTGCCTTTGGGGATTTCTGAAGTGAAGAACTCGACTCTACCTTGATATCTCTCATGAGTGGAGTTCAGTAAGGCCTCACCATCTCTGTAAAGCAGCACTAAGACCTCTTGATCTGTTTTCCTCCAAGTGATGTACTGCAGTCTTTCAGGGGGGATGTGAGAGTCCACAGTGCAGTTTAGAGTCACCTCATCTCCCACACTGGCAGAGACGGCACTTGACCCAGTCACTATGAGACGCTCTGATACACACAACACCAAAGAGATGGACAGACTTTTATAGGCTAAATGAAGAAATGGTCTCATACCTATCAATGAGGTATATTTCACATACACTGGATCCAAATAGCAAAATCAATTCAATGGAAATACAGTTACCTATATTAATAAATAATTACAATCTTAAAATGTTATTAAAGCAAAAAAGTTATTAAAACAAAATTAATCTCACCTATATATTTAATTTCAGCTGTGATTTCCCCTGAGTTCAGATTTGTAAACACTTTACAGACATAAACTCCTGCATCTGCTGGAGTCGTATTAGTAAGCAGTAGAGAATAATTCCCTGTAGTAACCCCATCTGTTACAAAATGGGCTCTGCCACTATACTGATAGCTCTGTGACTCTGGTCTTTCCTCTCCTTCTTGGAACAGGTGCACCAGTTCATCAGAGGCTCTCCTCCACTCCACTTCCAGCTCCCCCAGTGGCAAAGGGGTCTTGACAGAACATGGCAGAAGAACAGAACCTCCCAGCTGGGCAACCAGGGGACCATCAGGACCTTGTAGCAGAAAGGCTATGTAAAGCAAAAAAAAAAAAAGAAAGAAAGAAAGAAAGAGAAGAAAAAGAATTTCATCAACACAGTTTACCCACACACTATCTAACAGATGGGAATTTATTGAGATTGCTGTTTGTCGATTATAGTTCAGCCTTTAATAATACTACAGTCTCTCATCTGCTTATCCTCAAACGCAAGGACTTTGGTCGGAATGTCCATCTCTGTGTGTGAACAGAATGTCCATCTCTGTGTGTCTTCATCTCTGAACTTTCTTACTGGCAGACCTCAGCAAGCATCTCAACATGAAAATGTTGTTAATAAAGCAATATCACTCGAGTGGGAGTGATGTTGTTAGCAAAATATCATCACGTGGTATGGTTCGGCCTCCTCTATACAATTTCACTAGAACCTGTGTAATTACAAATATTTAGCTACTAGTAGGCCCATAATTACAGTATTTCACTGCAAACTGTGCACTGTTATTTGCATAGTATGTGACAAACAAGCCAAAACTTGAATTTTAACTTGAGATGACTTCATTGGCCTACTAAACTGTCTTACATGCCTGCCTCTATGCTGAGTGAGTAAGATGGGTTCCTGAATTTTGGGCGATTTGGTAGGCTATGAGCCTACGGCTTATGGCCTGACAGAGGTGCACAGAAATTTCTAATTGTGTTTGGGTTTATACAGCAGGCCTTCTTTTCTTTGCAAGTACACAGACACATCAGTTGGAAGCCATAAATATGAATGGGCTGGAAACTATCTATTAGCATCTATGCCCAACATGTTTATATCCTGTACAGGCCTAATTGTAAAGGAGCATTACTTGGAAATCCAACACGATATAAACCTATTTACCAGTCAACAACAACAACAAAGGGCTCTTCAACAACAAAGGGCTCTCTCGCTTTACTATGAACGTAATGAAATTTCAGCCTGTAACTGGCAAGCTAAACCGGCCGTATGTCTAGGCCTACGCTCTGACTCATTCGATCTAAAGAAGAATATTCATCAACCGTCTCTGTCCTAACATTACCTTCAGATGATGTCAGAATCCAGAACACAATCCAACTTCCCAGTGTCATTTTTCATCAAATGTATATAGGTCTATTTTTCATATTATCAATATCAATATTATCGGCAAAACATGAAAACATTAACCAAGTCTAAACCACATCTAAAAAGAACTGGCATCGTAGGGTATTAGGCTACTTTCACTTTCATCTGCAGCCAACACAACAAGTGGTGTCTTTTGGTGGGTGTGGTTAGCTAACACGTAGGCCCTCCCTTAAGTTCATCTAAGGACAGCAGCCTAGCCAACTTCCTAGCACTGCGTCAGTTACAGTGTTGTGAGAAAAAAGTGTTGAATTTTTTCAGTTTAGTGCTTGGTAAATATATCAAGTTATAAATAGTATCTTTAGTGCTGACAAAAAATAATGTTTTAATTCTTAATAAAAAAAAATAAAAAAACGAAATAATATAAAAATAAAAAAATAACTCAGATTAATCATGATGGCTATAGCACTAATCATCTAATAAGATAAAGAATATATATTTGTATTGTATTAGAAGAAAGTTATTCAGAGTAGGCCTATCTCTGCAGTCATGAATTGCCTACTAGTAATGCACTTGCAGGTTAGGCAACTCTCTCCTGTCCGTGACAGAAGTACATAGCCATAACTAACAAATTCAAGGACATATATGATTTAACTGCTGCTTTAATTTGTGAGTGTGTATACCTGTACATTAGGCTATGGCTATGCTGCCATAACTCACATTTGTGTTTTTGACTCATGATCAGGCATGAACTGGCCATACGGCCAGGCGTACAGGGCAATGCCCGGTCTGCCAATGCTCATTTATGGGCCAGGGCCATTCTTGAAGGATATTGTCCTATTAAATCTCTCATGTTAATGCAGTGTGTCCAACTTAATTTACAGAGTTTTTATTTTAGCTTGCCATGGAGTTATTTTTTTAAACCTACCTATTTTTGGTGCCAGTCCAGCCCGGCTCCTAATCTGTGGCAGGGGCATTTCTGATGCATGGCAGTTACCGGAATGGCATGTTATCAGGGGGTGGCATGGGTATTTGCAAAACAAAAAGAAAGAAAGAAAAACGGAAGCGCCTGCACCACACTGAAAACTGATTCTTTTTTTTTTTTTTTTTTGTAATAGCGTGCATTATTTCCAATTGCGGGGAGTGGGGGGCGAGAAGGTGTGTTTGCCCAGGGCACCAAACAGACTAGGGCTGCCTCTGAAGACAAAAGTGGTAACCACTCCACAACCACTTACATGTGTCACATTTGAAATGAATGCTTCATGTGATGCTTTTGTTTTTGTAAGTGAATCAAAAGGTGTGTGTGTGTGTGTGTGTGTGTGTGTGGTGTGTGTGTGTCTGTATATGTGTGTGTGTGTGTGTGTGTGTGTGTGTGTGTGTGTGTGTGTGTGTGTGTGTGTGTGTGTGTGTGTGTGTGTGTGTGTGTGTGTGTGTGTGTGCACTCATTACTCTGCCTGTTCAAGACTTCTGCTGGACATAACTAATCAGTCATATCAGGAACTAAAAGTGCACCAGCTTGCTCAACAGGAAGACACAAAGCAACTAGATTGTGCTGGTTGAACTAGTTTATGACACAGCCTACATTAAGTCATAACATGTGATAATATTTGACGTGCTTTTCCAACTTTATGTTTAGTTTTCAGTAATTCCTGTGCTGTTTAAAAGTTCCTTGTGAATTATTAGCTTATTGTGATTTTATTGTGACCCCATTTTATGGTTTAACCATGCAGTTGTTAGGACAAAGGTTATTTCAGCATTCTAGGCAAACTGAAAGTAAAAGAGTTTCAGCAATGTGTCCTGATTTGACCTTGGCCAACTAATGTGTAATTTCCCAGAGTTGAAGATTATCAAAGAACGGTTATTGCCAAACACTTGACTTTGGACAATATTCAAATTAACTAATTGAAAAACTAGCAGTTTGACATGACATCTATGACTAGCATGCAGATCAAATTGAGGGATATGCTCCATAATTCTTTAAGAAAAAAATGCAGGGGTTCAGCAGTTGAGCTTTTGATTTGTACTAGTCTATGTTTTTTAACATGCAACCAGTATAGCCGGACGGATCCTTTACTTTTTATAAAGAGGCTGAAGCCTTATCATTGAGATATATTGTCTTTCAGGTTTGTTTGAACTCTAAAACTATTGGGACTGCCTTCAGTCTGTCTCTAACATTCGATTGTGATGTCAAAGAGGGCGTCCTTCCTGTGTCTACGAGTGAGATTTTCAAACTCCTCTGGTGACTGATTGGAACATATTTTTTTCAAATGTGAACCTGGCTGGCATAACTCTTATTGTTTTGGCTTATAATTTACAGTTAAACCCAAGAGATGGTATTTTACAGCCTAGCTGCAGCAAATTCAATTCAATTCAATTCAATTTTATTTGTAGAGCGCTCAAATACAGTACATCGTCTCGCGGCGCTTTACAGACAGTACGGGAAGCATCCATGAGAATCAGGGGCAAGGGAAAACTCCCTCGCTTTGTAAATAATTTGTTTTGTAGGAAGAAACCTTGGGCAGATCCACGCCTCATGGACTCAGCCTACCTGCCTGGGGCCTAATAAAGTATCCGTAAAGTCTGATGCATAGATTGACCATGGTTAACACAAAACAGTATGAGTACTGAATGTAGTCAGAGATGATATACATGTAGTTTGTGTGACAGTCAGGGCCAAGGGATGGAGTCAGTAGTTTGAGTGTGGGATTAGTCAGTAGTTGGAGTGGAATTAGAGTTCATTGGGTGTTGGTCGCCGTCTAGGTAGTGGTCATCAGGGGGCCATCAGGCCAGTTCCATCACGGGCCTCAGAGAAAAGGGGAAGATGGTCCTGGTGTGTGGCTCCGGAGAGGTTGGTCAGCATCCGTAGTGTGGTAGGGTTGGTGGCAGGAAGGTACGGGAGGTTCATCACTCAGCCAGTGCGTCGGGGCAGAGGAGGTAAGAGAAACACAAAGAAACAGAAACAACAGGATTAGGCCAGTCTAGGAGGATCTCACTTCATGATATAAATGTGTCATATAATCTTGCTAGAGTAAGGAGAGGGAGAGAGAGAGAGGAGAAAGAGGGTTGTACAGGATGGCAAGTGTGCAGAAGGTGGCAGCGCTAGGCTATCGCAGCATAACTAAGGTATGGTACATGGCATCTCATCAATCCAGAAGGGGGTAGTCAGTGGCTGCCTTGGAAAACCAGCAGAGGTAGCCCTCCCAGGAAAAGCCCAAGAGGGGACCTGGTAACACCAACAGTTAGTATCAATGGAATTGGTAATTTCTTACCAAGACACTTCAACATCAGTGTTTATAAGGCATTTAATCTTTTAAGTGACCCAACACTGTATTCAAAGGACCACAGTGCCCTCTAGAGCCAAATATCATTATTACATAGGCCTAGATTCAACATAATTATGCAGAACTAAGTGAAATAGTACGGCCACAGTAAACAACATCTGCTTGCTTGGTAGGAAACAAAATAGTCTCTCAGTGGTTTCCAATAAAGCTTTTGAATGTGTATTTGTAACATTTGGACATATTAGCATTTTTTGTTTTGCCCTGAGACTAGGCACCTTCTCTAGGCGCCGCTAGGGGGAAAAGTTAGGATGATTCTAAGGGCCTGGCACTGACAGGGGGGCCCAGAGAAAATTTTAGCATTAAAATCAATATATGAGGGGCCCAAAATTATTTTTTGTCATAGGGCCCAAAATTTCTAGCAGCGCCCCTGGAACCTGCTGTAGCTTTTGGTCCAGAACTGCATACCTACAATACACCTAGGCCTATAGGTCCACTTGAAATTGTCCTTGATGGCACAATTTTGTTCTCCAAGATGTGGAACATACTGTGGTGGTAAGCACGCCCACTTGCTGAGAAAAGTATTGGCAATGTTTAGTCAAGGTGGGGTGGGTCATGGGAGGTGGGGGTTAGTCGGTATCAGAGACTATTGACTTATCATTGGAAAGGTTGTGCAGTTTAATAAAAATGTGCACAAAAAAAATAGCCTGATAGTAGTTTTTGTAAAGTAACTTTTGAAATTACAATTGCGATACAAAATTTGTACAGTATCTTTTCAGGGGACTTAGTCAAGGTGGGAGGTGTTAGTTGTCAAGGTGGCTGTCTTAACTATAAAGCACTGGGGCAAATTAGGCATATTTTCATTGAATACGATCAGTTCCAGATTTCATTGGCATAGACAAGGCACTGGATTTTCTTTTTGATGCACAGTAGGTTGGCACAGCCACACAGCAAAGTATTATTGAAAAAAATGAAGTTGTTAGAGGTTCAATTTGTACAAAAATGGCAATAATCTGTTTAGAAATGCTCATGCCAAATCGATCTTTAAGATGCAGAACACTGTACACATACACAAATGCATGATCAGTTTTTAAAAACAACCATTTATTATGAATCAGCTCGGGGGGTGGACAAATATGCAATTAAGTAGTTCAAACTATTGGTTTGGTTTAAGTATGTAGAGGCATGTGAAGAGATAAGTTAATTTAAATTGAAATATATCAAAGAAATTTCAGAGGAAAGTGATGACACCGCAGCAGCTCATGGTTATGTTGACTGACACCAAGAATAACCAACCCACAAACCCACAACCTCAACCCACATTGTCCACACACCACATATGCACTTCAAAGCGCAGAACACTGTTAGCAGCACACTGCAAAACAGTCAACACACAACAGCTCTAGCACAGCAAGATAGATAAACTGTGAGACTTTGTCTGATCCGTGGCAATATGGTGGGGTTCCTTCAAGCCTGTGACACCAACTAGTGTGTAATCCAGTAGACCCAAGAGACAAGATCTGTGGGAAAAGGAGAGCATAGAGACACACCAATAACAAAGCCCAGACCTAGAGCTTTAAATGGCTGAAGCCTAGCAGTAGCTTGAATCAGACTATGACAGTTCAACAAAAATAGTCTACTACTATAAGGCTATTCCTCTTTTGCTCATATGCAAATGTATACAGAGGGTTATCTAATAACTGACTGAAATTAATCCATCATTTTAAAATGAATACAAATTTAGCATAGAATCCAAATTTGGGCAATGCACTTTTTAAAGGCAGCATTATATTCATTATATTACATTGTACACCTGTACCGTTAAACATTGTTAATAGTATCGTCATCAATAAGAATACCGGCATAGACATTGATATTGATAAAATCTAATATATACATTATGGCAAGCCGTTCAGGAAAAAAACCTTGAATATATTGATTGAAACTCCGAATATATTTAATGAAACTCCAAATATATTGAATGAAAGAAAACCTTGAATATATTGAATGAAACTCTGAATATATTGAATGAAGTCCCGAATATATTGAATGAAACTCTGAATATATTGAATGAAACCTTGAATATATTGAATGATGTCCCGAATATATTGAATGAACGAAAACCTTGAATATATTGAATGAAACTCTGAATATATTGAATGAAGTCCTGAATATATTGAATGAAACTCCGAATATATTGAATTAAGTCCCGAATAGGCCTTTTCAGAATGTTTGTAAACAATGGGTGCTGAGATACTTCCGGGTGGCAGAAAGCAACTGGTACCCCATTGACGTGAATACATTCAACGGGGAAAACCGGTCTTACATTAATAAATTTGCCTTTATGAATTATTATTTTGCAAAACGAGATAATAACTACTCACTGTTAAATCTAAAGACATATGTTTTACAACCAGAAAATAAACTTGTTGTGTTAATACGATCTCTACACCTGTTACCCACTTAGCAACCGAATTAGGCTAACCGTTATAAACAGGGACGTCAGTGGGTTTAGCTTGCTAGCTACAATGCTAGATTAGCTTAACAGACCAAGCAAGGAATACTTGCCTGAAATCAATAAGTCTGGGGTTTATGACTTTATTTTGTTAAAAAGAGAGAAGAAATGTTGACCGTTCATTCTGAACGTAGGTTTTGTGACCAGAAAATACACCCGTTGTGATATGTATCCATACTCCTCCATACCCGTTGACACCCAAGTAACCTTACTACCGAGGTAGCAAACAGACCGGCGCCGGTCTACCATGCTTGCCATACGGCCAGGTTAGGAAGGGATCTGCCGGTAAAGTTGTTCACAAATTAATAAGTTCGGCATTTTTGTTTTGTAAAAAGGATACGATAAATGCGATAGAAATGACTGTTGAATATGAAAGATCCAGGTTTTGTAACCAGAAAATGCATATTTGGTGAAATACGATGTATGCTTTTGACTAGTGTTTCATTGACAACTTTTGCCTTTTGCCACCTGGAAGAGCGCGTGACGTCATGGTAAATTGGTCTATATATTGAATGAAACCCCGAATATATTGAATGAAGTCCCGAATATATTGAATGAAACTCCGAATATATTGAATGAAGTCCTTAATATATTGAATGAAACCCCGAATATATTGAATGAAGTCCCGAATATATTGAATGAAACCCCGAATATATTGAATGAAGTCCCGAATATATTGAATGAAACCCCGAATATATTGAATGAAGTCCTTAATATATTGAATGAAACCCCGAATATATTGAATGAAGTCCCGAATATATTGAATGAAACTCCGAATATATTGAATGAAGTCCTGAATATATTGAATGAAACTCCGAATATATTGAATGAAGTCCCGAATATATTGAATGAAACCCCGAATATAATGAAGTCCCGAATATATTGAATGAAAGTAAGCAATAAATCCCGAGAGGCTGGTGTAAATGCTGGTTTTAGCACGGGTGTTGTTAGACATCCGTGCTAAAACCAGCATTTATACCGGACTCGAGGGGTTTATTGTGCTTCTAAAACTGTTACCACGTTAACCGGCAGTTGTTTCATTAACGGAAAACATAACCGCGAGAAATATAGCAAGTTATTCCTTGATACCAATTCTTCCGCCAAAAAACATACTTCCTCTTACTGAATGGTTGCCAAGTAACGCATAAGCGCTGCTCCATTCACTTTCTTATTGCGCAGCAGTTTAGAACGAAATGCGGTTGGAGCCGTGCTAAATGCTTAATTTACAATGGCATCGAACGCGTTTTCAACCAATCACAATCGAGGACCGGAACTATCAGTTTTAGAACTCTGAATATATTGAATGAAGTCCCGAATATATTGAATGAAGTCCTAAGTCTTGTCCTAAGTCTTGTGATCATCATGCTAGCATTATTAGCATGTTAGCTTAGTTAGCATGCTAATTAGCATTTTTGGTTTTTGGTGCTATTCAACTCAGTTAAGTCTTGTGGTCATCATGTTAGTACTATTAACATGCTAGCTAGCATGGCTAACATGCTAATTAGCATTTTTAATTTTTGATGCTATTGAACTCGGTTACGTCTTGTGGTCTTCATGGTAGCACTATTAGCATGTTAGCTAGCATGGCTAACATGCTAATTAGCATTTTTAGCTTTTGATGCTATTCAACTCAGCTAAGTCCTGTGATCATCATGCTAGCATTATTTTGCATTATTATTATTAGCATTATATTATAATTGGATAACTGACAGTTGGAATGGTTGAACAGTTAATTAGATGAGAAGATTGAACCACATGACAGTTAAGTTGACTAGCATGTTAACAAAACTTAGCTTAGTTTACGTAATAGCATCAAAAAACAAAAACGCTGATTAGCATGCTGTTCAACCATTCCAACTGTCAGTTATCCAATTATGCCTCCAGTCATCTAAAAAATCCACTAAAACAGCAACTGCATTTTCAATGCACTCGTAATTTCTCTGAAATTACATTCTCTAGTTTTATTAAAAATTTCATTGATTGCAGCTACAAGGTAAAATAGTTTAGTTAAGTCACTGTCAGTTATTTTGGCCGAGTAGTAATTAATCCAGCCGCATTACCACCACCAGTAAACAGCACAGGAAGCGGCGACGATCCCACTGAAGGTTGGCGTAGCAGCTAGCTTCAGTGGGATCGTCGCCGCTGGAGGCATGATTGGATAACTGACAGTTGGAATGGTTGAACAGTTAATTAGATGAGAAGATTGAACCACATGACAGTTAAGTTGACTAGCATGTTAACAAAACTTAGCTTAGTTTACGTAATAGCATCAAAAAACAAAAATGTTGATTAGCATGCTAACCATGTTAGCTAGAATGTTAATAATGTTACCATGATAATCAGAAGACATAGCTGAGTTGAATAGCATCAAGAAACAAAAATGCTAATTAGCAAGTTAACCATGTTAGCTAGAATGCTAATAATGGTAGCATGATAATCAGAAGACATAGCTGAGTTGAATAACATCAAAAAACAAAAATGATAATTAACATGCTAACCATGCTAGCTAACATGATGATCACAGGACTTAGCTGAGTTGAATAGCATCAAAAGCTAAAAATGCTAATTAGCATGTTAGCCATGCTAGCTAGCATGCTAATAGTGCTACCATGATGACCACAAGACTTAACCGAGTTCAATAGCATCAAAAAGTGAAAATGCTAATTAGCATGTTAGCCATGCTAGCTAGCATGCTAATAGTACTAGCATGATGACCACAAGACTTTACTGAGTTGAATAACACCAAAAATCAAAAATGCTAATTAGCATGTTAACTAAGCTAACATGCTAATAATGCTAGCATGATGATCACAAGACTTAACTGAGTTGAATAGCATCAAAAACAGAAAATGCTAATTAGCATGCTAACTAAGCTAGCTAACATGCTAACTAGCCATCCCGCCATTCTTCATTCAATATATTCGGAGTTTCATTCAATATATTCGGGGTTTCATTCAATATATTCGGGACTTCATTCAATATATTCGGGGTTTCATTCAATATATTCGGGACTTCATTCAATATATTCGGAGTTTCATTCAATATATTCAAGGTTTTCTTTCATTCAATATATTCGGAGTTTCATTCAATATATTCGGGACTTCATTCAATATATTCGGGGTTTCATTCAATATATTCGGGACTTCATTCAATATATTCGGGACTTCATTCAATATATTCAGGGTTTCATTCAATATATTCGGGACTTCATTCAATATATTCGGAGTTTCATTCAATATATTCAGGACTTCATTCAATATATTCGGAGTTTCATTCAATATATTCAGGACTTCATTCAATATATTCAGAGTTTCATTCAATATATTCAAGGTTTTCGTTCATTCAATATATTCAAGGTTTTCGTTCATTCAACATATTCGGGACTTCATTCAATATATTCAGGGTTTCATTCAATATATTCATTTTCATTCAATATATTCGGGACTTCATTCAATGTATTCGGGACTTTATTCAATATATTCAGAGTTTCATTCAATATATTCAAGGTTTTCTTTCATTCAATATATTCAGAGTTTCATTCAATATATTCAGGAGCAAGACCTCTCCTTGAATAGCCATGTAAAGCACATTTCTAAAACATCATTTTTTCACCTTAGAAACATTGCTAAGGTTAGGAAGTTCCTGTCCTTTGAGGATGCTGAAAAACTTATACATGCATTTGTTACCTCCAGACTCGACTACTGCAATGCTCTGTTCTCAGGGTGCAGTAACACCTGCATTAAAAGTCTACAGCTAATCCAAAATGCAGCAGCTAGAACACTCACTAGAACTAAGAAATATGAACATATTTCTCCCATTCTAGCATCTCTACACTGGCTTCCTGTCAAAAGTCGAATTGACTTCAAAATCCTTCTCATGACGTATAAGGCACTTAATGGCTTAGCTCCTGCGTATATTACAGATTTACTTGTTCCATACCATCCAGCAAGACCTCTGAGATCTCAAAATGCTGGCCTCCTTGAAAAAGTGACCATATCTAAAACTACAATTGGGGGAAGAGCTTTTGCCTATCGAGCACCTCTTCTATGGAATTCTATCCCTCCCTACATTCGCGAAGCGGACACTCTCAATACCTTTAAGTCTAGACTTAAAACCTTCCTTTTGACATTTCCTATAATTAGGAGTGGGCCATGGCATATCACCACTCCTCTTGGGCTTTCCTGGGAGGGCTACCTCTGCTGGTTTTCCAAGGCGGCCACTGACCACCCCCTTCTGGGTTGGTGAGATGCCATGTACCATACCTTAGTTATGCTGCGATAGCCTAGTGCTGCCACCTTCTGCACACTTGCCATCCTGTACAACCCTCTTTTCTCCTCTCTCTCTCTCCCTCTCATCACTCTAGCTAGATTATATGACACATATCATGAAGTGATATCCTCCTAGATTGGCCTAACCCTCTTGTTTCTGCTTCTTTTGTCTCTCTTGCCTCCTCTGCCCCGACGCACTGGCTGAGTGATGAACCTCCCTGCCACCAACCCTACCCCACTACGGATGCTGATCAACCCCCCCCCCCCGGAGCCACACACCAGGACCATCCTCCCCTTTTCTCTGAGGCCCTGATGGAACTGGCCTGATGGCCCCCTGATGACCACTACTTAGATGGCGACCAACACCCAATGAACTCTGATCCCACTCCAATTACTGACTAATCCCACACTCCAACTACTGACTCCATCCCTTGGCCCTGACTGTCACACAAACTATGTGTATATCATCTCTGACTACATTCAGTACTCATACTGTTTTGTGTTAACCATGGTCAAGCTATGCTAGAGCTTAGATCGGGCCCAAAAATTGAGCCCGACCCTACCGAAGACCGATCATTTTCTGCCCAAGCCCGGCCCGACCCGAGAGAGATAATGTGATAATGAGCCCGAGACCGATTTAAACCCGACATGTTAAGTAGCCCTAATAATGGCCTACTTTTGTAACTGCATGTTAAACAACAATTCCGGATTGATTTACAGACATTTGTTCAGCATATTCTTGAAGCATATTGCCTGTTGACAAGACTTCATGTCTGTGTTGAGGTCCACGTCTTTCTATCATACCTTGTGCTGACACACAGCTCTACGCACCTCTCATTCACTGAGATTAGATAGGCTAGGCTACTCATTCATTCAATAGACTGTCATGCTGGCAAATCCACGAATTTTTTTTTTAATAACCAGAAGTTTTCTGGCAATAGATAGAGGTTATAATGCGTTGTGCGCGGCAACGTTTACCTCTATTGTATTCAGAAACACCGTAATTTCTCCAAATGTATCCACTTTCACTTTCGGTTCCCACGCGAAAGAAGCACGATTTTACTGACAAAACAAACTTGATGTTTCCTTATGCTTTCCACTGGACTGGGTTAATTTTATTTTATTTTTCCCCCATCACATTAGAAGCTTTATATTACGTTATAGGTCTGATGTAGCCGACAGAGCGCAGCTGACAGGTGCTGCCTCAACGCTGCGCAGAGCTGTCCAAACATATTTTTTTCTATTAATCACTTTAGGCTTAGATAACATTTTTTGCTGAGTTACTTAACCATAATACATACAACTTTATTGGGTGTCACACCATATAGCGCCATAGGCTAAATAAATAAATAAAAAAAACATATATAAAGCATAGGCCTATTTATGGAACATTGATCATGAGCCCGGCCCGGCCCGAGCCCGATAGAGTGACGGCAAATGTCAGCCCGAGCCCGGCCCAAGTTCGGGTAGGGCTCGGGCCGGGCTCGGGCTCGGGCAGAGAATCTAAACTCTAAGCTATGCATCAGACTTTACGGATACTTTATTAGGCCCCAGGCAGGTAGGCTGAGTCCATGAGGCGTGGATCTGCCCAAGGTTTCTTCCTACATAACAAATTATTTACAAAGCGAGGGAGTTTTTCCTTGCCCCTGATGATGCTTCCCGTACTGTCTGTAAAGCGCCGTGAGACAATGTACTGTATTTGTGCGCTATACAAATAAAATTGAATTGAATTGAATTGACTTCATTCAATATATTCGGAGTTTCATTCAATATATTCGGGACTTCATTTAATATATTCGGAGTTTCATTCAATATATTCAAGGTTTTCTTTCATTCAATATATTCGGAGTTTCATTCAATATATTCGGAGTTTCAATCAATATACTGTATTCAAGGTTTTTTTTCCTGAACGGGTATGTATGTATGTATGTATGTATGTATGTATGTATATTAGTGCTGGCAAAATTAACTGATTAATCACGTGATTAATCCAAAAAATTTAACTCGGATTAAAGAAATTAACTCAGATTAATCCTGATGGAATTGGCTCCACTTTCATGGCATGTATCATGTTCAATTTCAGATAGAAAATGGATCGGTTATCAAGTCAAACTATACAAAGATTATGGCCTAGCTCCTGACTGTCCAACAACATGTTTGGGGAATCCTTCAGGGTAGGGGGACAGGTGTGAATTGCCCCATTTGAGACGAACAAAGCCAACTATTTAGTATCAGGGCCTTTACAGGGCAAAATAAGGATCCAATATACCCTAGCATCCAAATTCTTACTGGAGGAAATGAGTTGCGATTAAAAGTGATTAATCACGATTAATCTTTGAAAAATTTTGTGATTAATCAGATTATTTTTTTTAATCGTTTGACAGCACTAACGATTTTTTTAATCGTTTGACAGCACTAATGTATATATATATATATATATATATATATATATATATATATACATTAGTGCTGTCAAACGATTAAAAAAAAAATCTGATTAATCACAAAATTTTTCAAAGATTAATCGTGATTAATCACTTGGGCAATTCCACGAAAAAGTAAACCTCACCTTAAAACTTCAAGTCTCACCTACATGGACATACAAATTCTTTCAGAAAACTTCCAATACAAAAAAGTATTGTCTGGATGTAAATATTCAACTGAGCAAGTTTCGAAAGGATATCTGTTTGTTAAAATTTTTACCCTATTCAGCTATAATGTAAGTCTATGGAGGGGCTTATAATGGGCATAAGTGGGTGATAACACACACAAAGCTGCAATACTATCAGTTATTTCTCATTGTTATATTACTATTTCTCTCGTTACAGGTTAAAATCCACCGTCCACAATTGTTTTGTATCGTTTTGGAGGGTTTTTCCAGACGTCACGTCCATAACGTCACATCCATAACGCCATTTCTCCCAATGAAAACCAACTTTTTACATTTACATTTGAAATTAAGTCTTTCTCTGTCTTTACTGAGGTGTCCTGTTTAGTATGAATGTTGTAATATTTACATTTCTCTAGAAATTTCACACACTTCACAGCAAAAACTACGCTCTCTCAAAAGTTTGTCCGTTTTTCGTCACGTCCATAACGCGAATTGAAAGGCTCATATTCTTATGATGCAAATCATGATATTATTTTTTTCTGTTTGCCTGTATTCAGCCATGGAGTTTGCAGAAGAATATGAAAAAAATGTGTCACATAACCTCCGCAAACCTAGCAGTATTTCACAATTTTGTTCATATTCTTATGCAAACTCCATGGCTGAATATAGGCAAACACAAAAAATGTATATCATGATTTCCATTATAAGAATATGAGCCGTTCCATTTGCGTTATGGATGTGACGAAAAACGGACAAACTTTTGAGAGAGCGTAGTTTTTGCTGTGAAGTGTGTGAATTTTTTAGAGAAATGTAAATATTACTACATTCATACAAAACAGGACACCTCAGTAAAGACAGAGAAAGACTTAATTTCAAATGTAAATTTTTAAAAATTTGGTTTTCATTGGGAGAAATGGCGTTATGGATGTGACGTTATGGACGTGACGTCTGGAAAACCCTCCAAAACGATACAAAACAATTGTGAACGGTGAATTTTAACCTGTAACGTCAGAAATAGTAATACAACAATAAAAAAATAACTGATAGCATTGCAGCTTTGTGTGTGTTATCACCTACTTATGCCCATTATAAGCCCCTCCATAGACTTACATTATAGCTGAATAGGGTAAAAATTTTAACAAACAGATATCCTTTCGAAACTTGCTCAGTTGAATATTTACATTGAGACGATACTTTTTTGTATTGGAAGTTTTCTGAAAGAATGTGTATGTCCATGTAGGAGAGACTTAAATTTTTAAGGTGAGGTTTACTTTTTCGTGGAATTGCCCATATATATATATATATCCCTCAAGACACATCAAGTCCACTGCGGCAGATGAGCAAGCAGTTGTTGCTCCAACCAGACCACATGACCTCTGTTGTGTTATCTGTAGGCCTAGAGGTGCTGATTTGCTGATCTCAATGTCTCATTCCTATTATCTAAACCAATGCTGTGTGAGAGGTTAATTTGATATGTATTGTACAGTGTGTTTTGTAAAGGTTTGCGAGAGATGAACTTCATCAAAAATCCTGCCTGGCTTTTACCTATTGAGAGCCAGGTGTATCTATTTACCTATTGGGAATGTGATCCATTTTCAATAATTGTTTCCATTTCCCCAACTGGCAGTGTGTCCTAGACAGAAAATAAAAATTTACATTTACAATTACAATTATGCATTTAGCGGACGCTTTTATGCAAAACGACTTACACAAGTGGATTAACAATCAAGCTGTTAGAAGAAAAAAAATTATCACATGGGTCTTTAGAGTGTGGTACTGCTAGGATAAGAGGTGTTCTCTGAAGAGCTGGGTCTTCAAGAGTTTCTTGAATACAGAGAGGGATGCCCCTGCTCTGATTGTGCTTTGTAGGTCATTCCACCAGCGTGGAACAATACAAGAAAAGAGTCTGGATTGTCTTGTGCGAGGTGCTGGGACAACCGGAAGGCGTTCCTTTGATATCACTATTTAAACCTTCTGTTTACTGTAACAGTTTACTGTAAAAAACGTATGGCCCAATCAAGTACATGCAGAAATCCCACCAACCTGTTGCACAGCTCCTTGGTGGATCTCACAAGGCTCTCCCCTATGAAATAACAGGCCCAAACATTACTATTATTATTATTATTATTATTATTATTATTATTATTATTATTGGCCTTTATTATTGTCCAAAATGTACAAATAATGTGTTTCAATCTTACCTGCCTCTTCTGTATGCCCCTTGCAGTAAAGTTAAAGCATTATTTTAGGATTGTATACAATTACAGTATGAGCTAAATCATTATGTTTGTTCAGCAGACTTACAGTAGTTGTAGATGAGCAAGATAAACCAACCAGAAACAAAAAAGGTTTCAAATGGCAGAATAACCAATCTCAGGTCTGATATTGTCCTTTGTCCATTTCCTAGTGAAAGTAGAACACACATCAATTCAAACAGGGAGACACTTCTTCATGCATCCCCAAGGCTTAAACTCTCTCCTTGCTATGGATCTGACTGCCAACTGTAACGCAGCTGATGAACTGGCCTGCCTGCTGGATTCCAATGGCTGTGACATTATGCTAGCGGAACATAACAGTTCAGATGCCAAACTCTCTGAGTTGAGCAGAATATAGGCCTACTGTATATTATATACTGTATTTAAAAGGTAAGGTATACAATATATATTATATTGTATACCGTATACAATATATATTATATTGTACTATAACTTGAATGAACTAAATTATCAGTCCAATTACAATTAGATGGATTTGGCTTGAGATATTATAAATCATTTTTACATATCATTTTCCAAAAACTCACTTAGACGGTTTCCATATGAACTCTTTATAATCATTTAACATCAAGTCAATGGCAATTCCATGTCACTATATGTGAAAGAAAGACATTCTTGAATTCTTAGTTGTGTACACATACTTGTTTTAAATGTTAGTTCTGCCATCAGTGCAATGGAATTCATGACACTCACACCTACTGTGCCAAATCCATAGAGAGCCAGGTGTGGTCTTTCTGCAATACAACAAAATTATTACACTTGTTTACTGGCCTTATAAAGTGACAGACAAGGTGACCACATTTAATTGATGTCCACAGTTTTCAGGTCTTTTAGTTTGGAAACGGAATAGTATGCATACTTCCTAGTATTTTGCGAGGATGCTCCAATAGAGAAATGGCACTAAGAATTCTGAGTAGAGCTGTCACAACCATAATTCCACCATACTCCAAGGGAAAGAGCTCTGAAATCAAATAAAAGTGTTAGTCTACATACAGTATCCCTAGTTAAATTAGTTACTTTAGTGTGATTACTGATAGATAGGAACCTACTTTCAACAAAATCCTGAACTTGACTTGTGTAATATAGAGCTGAAACAATGTACACTGGGACCAGCACGGCCACCGTAATAGTCCAACACACATCTAGGAAGACAGACAGAATTTTTTTTTACATTTTCACAGATGCACTTTAGCACACCAACATATTTAAATGTGTCTGACTTTTCCCCTTTACTGTACATTGTTGCATTATCTTTATGGCCTCTCAGCTGTGATAGCAGCCAGCACACCAGTGGTCATCATCCTCCGTGGTGCAGTAAACCTAAACCGATTTTGCCCTCGGCCCTAGTTATACTTTTAAATAGTACTATTTACTTTTCAATAGTAATGTGACCGACACTATACATGGACTAATGATACATAATGGCGTGATGTATTGTAGCATGTTTAATCTCATAAAACTCATAAAAAAATTTTTTTTTTTCATATATATATCTCACCACCTAAACTACAGATGTGCAGGGAGTCTAAATTCATCTGTTCAAATTTGAACATGAAGAAAATTATGTGCCTCATCTATTGCCTAAAAACCACACTAACAAAAGGTCTGGCCATGGCCGATAGACTGGACTCTATCCGAGGGGCGGAATCAAACGTTCTCTTTCAAACTGCCTCATGCTGATACGCTGATAAGCTACCACTAACGTAGGATGTCTGTGATGATGACTGGCCCAACCAAACCTTGGAAGAAGATCTACAGTGCTGAGGCCCTATGGCTAGATGTACACTGCTGAATAGAACTATTTGATACCATTGGCTACCATTATAGGGTATTTCTAGAATTCTAGGCTGCCCCTTCCCCACAGCCTTTTTATCTAATATCTTTTTTGATGACTTGACAACTGTTGCACCACAGATCACAAAATACTCAATGGGTGTTTGTACACCCATTACTTTAACTCCTCATTTATGGTGTAGTAATTTGTGACGTCAAAGAAAAAGTCAAAAGCAAAAGTGCGTGCGTGCATGCGTGCGTGCGTGCGTGCATGCGTGCGTGCGTCCATGAGGCAGCCAGTGTGTGTATGTGTGTATGTAACAGGTGATCACACACAAACTGAGCTGATGCATGTATACTCTGATCTACTGGAGAATACCCTCTTCCAGTGAATCATGCAGTTAACATAACATACACAAGCAAGGATATGCATTTTATTTCAACGCTCTGGGGCATACCACAAATAAGCTAATTTCCCAAAATATACACTCAGGCCAAAAGACTATTTTTAGGCTACTTACTTCCATGACGTAACCTCTTCCTCGACTTGCGTATAATTATCACTAATAATGGTAGAATTAGCACACATAGCAAAAACACGATCTCAGAAACTGTAAACAGACAGTAACATTGGGGTTTAAATAATATAAAAATCATCTATATCAAATATAACATCATACATTAAATAAGGACTAATTCTGTAATGATGTTGTGCAGATGAACATTATGTGTCCCATCTCAATAACATAAATTCCTGTGTAATTCATAAATGTACATCTCTGACAGATGAAAGCCTGTTTTCTTTATATAGCCTATGACTATAGCTATATTTTTGTATTTAAAGCTTTTGCTGTCAAAGAAGAGCCATTAACATTTGGCTAGGATCCATGGTGAGTTCACAAATTATATTTCATATGATCAATTATTCCCCAACATTGGATCTATCCTTATGGAGGTCTCCACCACCAAATATTCTGGTAACACTTTGCGGTAAGGGTACATGAATTATCATGAATTCATGCATGAAATCATTCATGATAAATTCATGATTCATGCATTACTTCATCTCTGAAAGTCTAATGAGTCATCAGGAATTAACATGAATTCATTGTTTGTCATTAATGACCTCCTGCTGAAATAGCACATGATCTTAAGTATTAGTTACTCTGGGTACATCATCATGAGTCATGATTAATTAGCATGAGTCATGATTATTAGCATGATCATGATGAATTCATCATGTTTGTGCCCCCTCAACTAAAGTGTTGACATGGTTAAATTGGTAAAATTTTGTTGACGTATGGCGTATGACTAGGCCAAAGTAGGCTAAATAAGTACTTTTATTGTATCAAATTATATCAAATTCTTTTGAACAAAAACATCATGATCATGTGTAATTAGTCATGACTCATGATGATGTACCCAGAGTAATTAATGCTTAAGATCATCTGCTATTTCAGTAGGAGGTCATTAATGATAAACAATGAATTCATGCTAATACCTGATGAATCATTAGATATTCAGAGATGAAGTAATGCATGAATCACGAATGAAATCATGAATGAAATCATGCATGATTTCATGATAATTCATGTACCCTTACCGCAAAGTGTTACCAATAAAAGTACTTATTTAACCTACTTTGTTCCTCATATCTATCCCATACGTCAACTAAATCTTACCAATTTAACCATGTCAACACTTTAGTTGAGGGGGCACAAACATGATGAATTCATCATGATCTTGCTAATAATCATGACTCATGCTAATTAATCATGACTCATGATGATGTACCCAGAGTAACTAATACTTAAGATCATGTGCTATTTCAGCAGGAGGTCATTAATGACAAACAATGAATTCATGTTAATTCCTGATAACTCATTAGACTTTCAGAGATAAAGTAATGCATGAATCATGAATGCTTTCATGCATGAATTCATGATAATTCATGTACCCTTACCGCAAAGTGTTACCAAATATTTTTGTTTCATCGCCAAATATCTTGCAAACAATGGAAACTGTCATTAATAGAAATTACCTGAATGCAATGATCTTGTTTTAAGGGAAATGAAAAGGAACTGACACACATTGCTGATCTCCATAAATATAAATGACCATATTTCCTTGGGACTCGTCTCTGTGGATACGGTTGGTAGACATTGACAAATTTAAGCAAAGAAAATACTGCTGTATCAGTTAGTAACAAAAAGTGTGCAGGTAACACTTTTACCAATCTACCCATGAACTGTAATTTGTATTTTTTTGTACAGCAAGGTGTGTGTGTGTGTGTGTGTGTGTGTGTGTGTGGAGCAGATCATTACATTTCTTATTATTTATACTTGCATTAACAGGCCATACTCCAACAAAAAAAAAATCCCCATAATACCTCTAATCTACGACAAACAGCAATTTACAGAATACCTACTTGGCTTTGAGCCATCAATGCAGCAGATAGCTGGACAGACTGTCTGTGTGGTCACTGTATAGAGTTAAAGGTTTTACTAATCAATACATGACTTTCCACCATACTGAGTTCATATATACAGTTTTGGTATGTGAAATATACAAGTATGTTTTAGGTTAAAATAAATAATGACATCACTTAGAACATAGACAAGTTTGGTTTTATATAAATAACCAGCATAAAATCTTGACTAGTGGAAGTTAAAGCACTGATAGCTTACCAGCAATTATTCCACCAGCACATGCAACAAGGATAAGTCCAAAGTAGAGAGTGAGCTCCTTCTTTGCAGATTCAGACACAGAAAATAAGTTGATATTTCTACGATTACTAAATGCAACTGAATGAGAAGAGATGGAAAAAAAAATCTTGGTTTTAAAGTTATTGTCTACAAATGAATACATTTTCCATTTACAAGTGCTTCTTTTCTTTCTTTTCATTAAAGCATGAGCTGTTCTGATTAATAATAGCCTAGAGATTAGTCCTAATGATTTATTGTTTGTTAAATTATGCTATTACTCAACTAGGCCTATTAAAAATTTTGTTTATACTGTACAGTACATACCTGAATATGAGACTATTGTTATGGCTGAATATTGCAGCAAAATGCTTAGTAACTTAATTGTGTTCAGTAAATATCCTGTAGGTATTAAACAGAGAGAAATAATAAGTAATGACAACAATATGACAAAGCTAATTTAGACATGTGAAAAGGATATTGTTGCATTAATATTTGTATACTCGGGAATTTATCCAAATATGGAGTAGTCAATAAAAGGAAGATGATACGTGCAATATTCACTGTTGAGCAAATAGCAGCTTCATCAAGAAAACCTATGGTGCAGTGGAAATCAGAAGTCAGAGGTATCACAAATCAGAAATAAACTGCTAGTTGCTACAGTTACACTGACAATATGCCTTTTTGCTAAGGACTACAGAAAAAGTCTTGGTAACACTTTATATTAAGACACATATTCACTATTAATTAGCTGTTTACTAACATGTATATTAGTAGCAAACTAGCTATTTATTACTCATTATAAAACACTAATTAATACTTTATTATGCAAGACTTCTTCTACCCATAATAGACCATTAACTAAGAATTTCCCCTGTATAAGCTCCTAATTACCCCTTATTAATAGCTGGTAAGTAATTTGTTGCATATGAATTATGATCTAAATAAGCATGGGTCAGTACAGAGCTTGTAAAGGGGTGGTAACACAAGAGCAGTTATTCACCCCTATGATACTGGTCTACTCATATGGAATTATATACAAAACCACAAAGTCTAATACTGCACAAATTACTCATAATTAAGTCTTTATAATGCAGAATATGTTCTCTATTCTAAAGTTATGTCTGTTCACATTTAATTCACAATTAATTTGGTGTTTGTTTTAGTTTAGTTGAGATTTTATTTTTCCAAGAGCCAAGAAAGATTTGCTATGTCATATTCACCAGTAAAAAGTGATATTTGTAGCATATTTGTGCTAAATTGGATGTGTGTTTGCTGTGTACTCTGTGCTGTAATGCACTTATTAAGTGTGAATAGGAGGTAACTTTAGATTAGGGAACACATGAGGCTTATTAAGTGCCAAATTGATTGTGAATTAAATTTGAACAGACACAACTTTAGAATAGGGGACATATTCTGCATTACAAAGACTTAATTATGAGTAATTTGTGCAGTATTATACTTTGTGGTTTTGTATATAATTCCATATGAGTAGACCAGTATCATAGGGGTGAATAACTGCTCTTGTGTTACCACCCCTTTACAAGCTCTGTACTGACCCATGCTTATTTAGATCATAATTCATATGCAATAACTTACTTACTAGCTATTAATAAGGGGTAATTAGGAGCTTATACAGGGGAAATTCTTAGTTAATGGTCTAGTATGGGTAGAAGAAGTCTTGCATAATAAAGTATTAATTAGTGTTTTATAATGAGTAATAAATAGCTAGTTTGCTACTAATATACATGTTAGTAAACAGCTAATTAATGGTGAATATGTGTGTCTTAATATAAAGTGTTACCAAAGTCTTATTAGAAAAAAAGTCTTAAATTATCTGTCCTATTTTTCATGTTGGAAAAGTGTAGCATGGTTCATTACATTTTGGTGCACAGCTTTACTGATGTATAGTTCGCCATCTAGTGTTCACAGCATGAATATTTCTTTATGGATGCTATAGCCTATAAAGATGTCCCTATAGCGGCAGCAAATGTACAGGGTTGGCTTGCCAGGCTAGATAGTCTCACCATTATGGAGCTGATTTGTACACTCATTCAGCTTGCATGAATATGAAAGCTGAGTCTGGCTCAGAAATCTAAATAGATTTGCTTAGCCAGGTCAAGCAACAGGAACTTAGCCAAGAGCATCAGTCTTTTAAAAATCGGCATTGACCTCTTGTTTGTTCCTCTGATCGGTCGTAGCGCCCTCAAGAGAATCTTGCTCTTGTTCTATACACTACTGACTGATCTCAAAGTTACAGAAGAAGAGGCCTATTGATACCAAATGGCAAGTTAAGGGTCTTATATTGTTTTAACATTTTATCATTTTGTAGAAAAGAAATATTTATTATTACATACCTTCAGTGAATGTCCACAGAATGAATGCAAGAGAAAGGAGGATGTTTGGACTGATAATTAGTAAAAAATGTACAAGCAAGGCACATCCATTCCCATCTGGGAGAAACCATAAAAATACAATAAAAAAAATGGATTCTTCACTTTGGTTTTCTTGTTCTTGGTCTGTCATCTCTATGCCCCCAATTATTTCACGACTGCTAAATGACCATTAGTTTCTCATCCGGTTGTCTTGTGCATATGTGTTATTATTGTCTTGACACTTAATTGAATATTAAAAATGTAAATTATCAGACATAACCTTACCTGTCTTTATATAATGTATCAAAGATGCAATACTGACTCCAAAGGCAAAAAGGCATAGCACCATAATCAGATGATGCAAACTGGAGAGCCCTGAGCCAAATAACACACATAGACAATATCATCACATTTCCACTTATTTTTGCTGCCATTATATTGGTTGTATAATGACACTTCAAGTGACTATTTGTATATTTTTTGAGAGGCAAATGGTCATTATATTTCTCAACATGGTCTTTGATTACAATAAAAATACTGTAGCCCACTCACCAAGACTTGGCACTACAACAGTGGTATTTCCAAATAGATTCCCACTGTGTGCTTCACAGATATACTCTCCTTTGTCTTCAGTCCTGACATCCTTCAGTCTGAGGGAGAAGTTGCCTTTGGGGATTTCTGACATGAAGAACTCTGTTCTGCCCCGATAGCGCTCATGTGAGGAGTCTGGGAGGACCTCTCCATCTTGGTAAAGCGCTACTAAGATATCCTGGTCTGTTCTCTTCCATTTCACTTCCTCCAGACTTCCAGGTGGGATATGGGAATCCACAGAGCAGTCAAGGACAACATCCTCACCAACATAAGCAAAAGCTGCATGGTGTTCTCCAGATACCACTAAATAATCTTACATGACATAAAAACACAAGAGAGACACAGTGAAATAGTGAAGATAGATATGTTGGCATTTTCAGTGAATACAAAAACAGTAATGACAATCAAAAATAAAAAAGCAAAATAATATTTCCTCATATTACGTGTGAGCTGCGTGTGATGTATTTGAGTTGTTACATTAGAAAAGAAATGGAAATGGCCAAATACTCACCGCCAACATTTTTAATTTCAATTGAAATTTCCCTGGAATTCTGATTTGTATAAACAACACATCTATAAAGACCTTTGTCAGAAAGTGTAACGTTTTCAAGAAGAAGAGAAAAGTTTCCTTTGGCAATGTCATTAGGAGAGAAGTGTGCCCTGCCACTATAGGCATAGTCCTGTGATTCTGGTCTAACATCTCCCTCCTGGAACAGGTGCACTAATGCATCTGAGTCTGCTCTTCTCCACTCCACCTCCAGCTCCTCCATAGGCAAGGGGGTTTCAACAGAACAGGGCAGGAGAACTGAACCTCCCAGCTGGGCAACCAGGGGACCAGAGGATCCATGCAGTCTAAACCCTACATGACAACATCAGTATTAAAAAAAATGATTGATTGGCACTTCAGGCAGAATCATCATGCTTTCACTAAAATCCACATGCATTTAATTATGTTTATAGGGACTTTTAAATGTGAAGATTAATGATTCTATCATGATAGTGATGAATGAATGTTATGCAATAAAGCATTTAGTGTACAAGTATATAAAGCCTTACCATAAGCTGTTACAACAAGACCAAAGAATATGATTGTGTTGATTTCAATGCTCATTTCCCCTGAAACAAAGTATTAATAGGCAATACATACACATCACTTTTCAAACTCTTACAGTACTCTTACAGTAGGCCTATGTGATCACTCAAAAGAGAAAGATAGGGAAAGAAGAATTCATGGTAGGCCAAATCCAAATCCAACTTGTATAGGTATTAACCACAAGTTATAATTAATTAACATGTTTAACTGACATGTTACTTTTGTTACTTTCTGAGTCTGAACTGAATGCAGTTTAGCAAAATATACATACATACAGGGTTCATTACTCAGTGTTTAAATGGCACACATCAACACACACACACACAAACAAACCTGCTCTCGACTCCCTGCATGCTTACCAATGCACGGCACAGTTACTGTAGTTCATAAATCCCAACTCAACAACAAATAAAACAGTAATCCCAGAGACAGTTTAAATTCACAGCGCAATGCCAGGTTACCACCTTAGTGTATACCAATAGTTTTCACGTTGTTTCTCTTTGCACAAAGTGTCTAATCATAATAAGATACCTTCTCACAATCGCTTGTTGACGTTGACGTGTTGGACAAAACCAGTCAGCTGATGGTGACCGACAGCCAATATCCAAAACCAGTTTAAAACAACTGGGCTCACAGTACTATATTTACTGTCACTAGATTTACATGAAGGTTAAGATTGTCATTAAGTAATGTTGATGTGGTCTCATCTCAAGGCTATGACGAGTTGGATTTTCTCAACAAAAAAAAAAAAGAAATTGATGTCCAGTCAGGGATAAGCTCATATTCTCAAACATGCGTGCAGAAGTTCCCATCTGTGAACAATGAACTTTGCAAACTGGACAAACTGGTAAAATAACAACTTCCTCATGTGGTTAATGACTATGCCATTGGTCAAAGACCAGTTTCACTTCACTCTAATCTCACGCAGTCTTATTTCTAATAACATCTCCACTGCACCGGATTGTCTTTTCACTGTAGCCTATGTTTATTTTAACTTTAAATGATAACTGATATAATTTGTTACAAACACTGAACGACATGATTGTGTTATTCTCGCTCCCACTGACAATTCTTGACTGACAAGATAAATATATTTCATGTAATGCTGCTTACAACATTCAATTAATTTCCTGTCATTATTCATTCATGGAGGACACTCCCTGATGCCCTGAACTGGAAACTAAATCATACTGAAGCCAAAAGAGTTTCTCTGTGAGCAGTGAAAGTGAGTTTTGATATTGTTTATCAAATACTTTGTCCAATTCAAACAACCACAATATCATCCAGCATTACAAACTGAACCAATAGGGGTTGTTTACGTAGCTTTGTTTCCTCTGAGCCTCTGGAGTTGAATGTGCCCATTTGTGCCAAGCAACACAGCACCTTGGATTTTTTATGGGATTTTTGTGCCCTTTGTGGGGTGTGTGTGTGACATCAGGTATTCTGCATGTCAGACACCATCAACTTACCAAAGTAAACCAGTTTTAAAGGAACATTGTGTAGTAGCTACATAAAAAGCATACAAACATATTTCCGGCACTACTAGAACATGCTAATGATGTCCGATAGCAAAAGGTTATCAATGTCATGCTGTAACAAAGTTTTGTTTAATTTTAAGATGGTGTCCTACCCCCCACCCCCCTACACAGTGCATATCCTGGATCACTGGTGGGAATAAAACGTGCATTTATCCACCATTTATATTATATTAAATTGGAGATGGTACCAAAACCAGGATACCTTAAACAGTGGTGAAATGTTACCTAGCGGCCCTTTAAGTTTTTGGACATGTTCAGTGTTAATAAGTCAAACTGTCCCTTATCTGAAGATGGCATTTGCAATCAGACTAGGATGAACCAAGGGATCCTGTGTCTTGGAAACTTACGGGCTTGCATGTTAATACATTAGGCTACAGTATGTAATCTCTTTGGCACCCCACTGGGCATGACTGACTTGACTAGCAAGTCCCTTGATACAGTACTAGCCTACACAACATTAGGCTACATATATAACAAGACATGGGCAGACTGTCATCTTTGTTGAATGAATGAGATTTATTTCATGGGCATTAAAGTGCAGGCATCAACAAAACAATAGTTAAAACATGATTAGTGCATAACTTGTGTAGGCGAAATGTTTTCATTTTGGAGGGATGAAAAACAAAGCATATATACATTTACAATTGTATTTATTTCATAAAACATAAATGAAAAAAAAAAAACGTCATGATAAAGCTTAAAAGTGGCCCAGGCCACTCTTATGAAAGTATGATACATAGAAGGTATAAGCTGCTACAAGCATGTTATTGTTGGGTATCATGTAATAACGTTAAGAGTTTAAGGTATAACTTGAACAACTTAGTGTCAAGAAGGCTTTGGAAAACCGTTCTGAGATATTTGTCGTCTGGGAAAATACTGTATATGTTTTCAACATTTTCTATTCTGATACAGCTGTTCACAGGACTACTTCAGGGTCTGTGTGCACAAGAGGTACAGCCATAGCATCCATCTCATGACTCTCAGTGTTCTGCAATGACAAATCACAAACCCACTCACTTTTAGAACCTGTTCTCCTGATCCTTGTGCACAGTTGTCTGTTATTCTTTAATACATTACAACCAACCTTCCTATGATCTCCTTGCATCTCGGGAGTTACACTCTGTCCTGGGTGGGGAAAAGGACAAGGAAAAGAAATTAGGACATCAATTAGGATGAAGTGGGTAACATTTGCATCATATATGGAGAGAGGATTCACCTGAGCTTGTGAGTCCCTGTTGGAAGGACAGAAAGACTCAGATCATTTAGTATATTTTTTCAATCAATCTTATATTTTATGTATCAACCTTTATTCATTAAACACTTACAGTAATCATGTATCTGTAGTGTAAAACATCCAAACAAAAATAAACAATTTGCTGGAAGGGTGATGAGTCGAAGATCTGGCGCATTTTTATTGCTTCGTCCTGGTGGGACAAACATGGAATATAATTGATTGGCATAGAATTATATTATAAGACTAAATGGTTGGGAAAAATCTATTAATAACATGTTCTTTACCTAATGTCAGGAACAATTTGATTGCCAGCCCAAGTGAATTTACAATATTTAGACCCGCAGCTCCAAACATATAGAGAATGGATTGTGGTAATACTGCAAATCAAAAACATTACAGATTTACAAAAAAATTAAATGACTGCCAGTCATATGAGTGAAGGCGCCTTCAGTCAGTCTTATCTAACGATATGGTCAATTTAGATTGGATGGACTTGATTCACACTGGATTTCTCTTTGTTTGTTGTTATATAAAGGAATTTATGTTTTTTTTGTGGGCCTGAAAATAACTTTGAAAAGCATACTGTATCACTTTGGCAATATGGTAGGGAATAATGCACACTTTGTATCTGTATCCAACATTAGAGCAGACTTAACACAAATGATGACCGTTTTCCCTTTCTGTAAACAGAATGACAATTATGCACAGGCCTTGGTCAAAAGTAGACTCACCAGGTTGGTGCTCTGGATGCTTTGACAAGGACATGAGTGATAGTAACTTTAATACAGCAAATGAACACAGAAGCCCTGCGCCTTCGCCAGGTGAAATGGCTGTAATCAGACAAGTCATTCAGACAAGTTTTCAAGTGATTATACTTTACTTAACCAACATTGTTAAGCTTTTAGAGAATGCATTGCTATTTAAAAATGAAATCACACTGAAATTAAATATGTTTGTAATGAGAATGCGGACATAGTGCAGGTTACCACATGCTAGTGAGGTGGGATTTTGATCACAAAATGCCACTGTATGTCATATGCATGACACAGTACATGTACATTTTTTCAATTCAATTCAATTTTATTTGTAGAGCGTCAAATACAATACATCGTCTCGCGGCGCTTTACAGACAGTACGGGAAGCATCCATGAGAATCAGGGGCAAGGAAAAACTCCCTCGCTTTGTAAATAATTTGTTTTGTAGGAAGAAACCTTGGGCAGATCCACGCCTCATGGACTCAGCCTACCTGCCTGGGGCCTAATAAAGTATCCGTAAAGTCTGATGCATAGATTGACCATGGTTAACACAAAACAGTATGAGTACTGAATGTATGCATGTAATACATGCATGACAATCGACACACTCTTACTGAGACAGACTAAAAGAGGAACTAGATAGGTAGATATAGGACAGACATACACACACAACCACACACAGACTCCGGCGAAAACATAACCTCCTTGGCGGAGGTAATTATGTTGAACACTTTTTGTTGAAACATGAACCACAGTACAATATGTAACAAATGAAACATGAAACAAACTACTCTTACCTTCAGCGACATCATGGACCTTGAACTCCCCAAGTATACAAATAGTTGTGACAAAATAAACAGGCATCCCAATGGCCATGATTACTGTCCAGCACACTCCTGAACACATAAGGACCAGTTTTACCTCAGTGATTTTTGCACATTTAATGTAATGATAGCCCCTTCCTGGACCATAGCAGTGCATACACAGTCATACACATCAATATATAACCTTTTAACCCCTGACAATGCACACAATTAGAGTTTAGAGTTTATTTTATTTAAAAAGGGACAGTGTACAATCAACATTAGTCTTGTGCAATAAAAAAGATGCATTGCACCAGGTTTTAGCAGTTGTGCTAATTTCCGCCTGTAGTCCCTTTGGCAGGTGTGAGTATGATCATTTAATTGTAGATCTACATTGTTGCTTCAGGCCTAAGATTTGTGAGATACCCTCATTCATTGTAAAGCCTTTGACTGAGTGAAACGCAATGTGTTGTTGTTATAAAATGACTGTATGAGCAATTATGCTATGAAAAGACATTACTGGTACAGAAATTAAAGATAAATATTAATATTCTAAAATAATAACTTTCACTACTTACGTCCTCGATGTTGCAGCCTCTTCCTTACCAGTCTACGAATTAGTATGATAATTATTATCAGGAGCCCATCAATATAGAATAATAACTGCCTCACTCCTGAGAATGAAGATAAATGATGTGGTGTCTTTTAAGAGACAGTGCTGCTGCTTGTTAAGTTCTAGTGCATGTTAGTTAAATTGATCACTTTGAAAATGAAAAGGCAAAATACTAAAGCTCTTTTGGTACCCTTAATCATACAGTTATAAATATAACAATTGCACCAAATGTTAAATAAAACTAATACTTAAAGCAATACTTTTTACTATTAATTTACCAGCCTCAAAGTCACTTTGATAATTACATGGTTAATTACGGGGTTACCGATGCCTCTATCATCATTCTCTAGCATTTGTTTTGCAGTAATCCCACTTGCAGAATGTCTGGTGCCGGGTCCAGGAAATAGAAACTGAAAGTAGATATAACTGAAATCGCATTTATTACCGGCTTGTCAGACAACGTAACACCAAAATGGTGGTTTATACTCTTTGGTTTGCAAATAAATTTACTTTGATTGTTGAGAATGTACAATGTAGTTTTTTTAATATTTCAGCGACTGTAGGTGGAGCTCCGGAGATAAAAAATGGTAATCCTGTCTGGTGTCTCTTTAATGAAAATAACATGCTTAGCCTACTATTCTTTGATTTTCAAACAAATCTGCATGAATTGTAGTCATTGCAATTCGTCAGTCATTTTTTGTACATTTTATTTATTTATTTTTTTTGCCTAAATCATCGCCTCATGGTGCTGGCCACTGATAGTAAAACAGCCAATACCCTCAGTATAGGCCTATCAGATCATGTGATTTTTCGCATTTAAGAGAATTGCCTATCTCAAGGGTGTGACTTAGACACATTTATTAGGCCAATAAATACTCAAGTCCAATTAAATGTGATTTAGGCAATTTTAATAGCTTTCTAAGATGGCGGCTACCTTTTGAACAACTCACTTCCATGATTCAGAAATGACATTTTTAGATAAAACACGCATTTGTTTCTTTAAGTGTGACATTTGCCTGCCATAAGCATGACACTGGATGTGTCATGAACATTAAAGACACTCACAGAGGCATGCTCACAAAAAACTGCCTAAGTCATTTATCTTACAATTTCATAATTTACACACAGTATTATAACCATACCAAGAGTGATCCTTTGTTACATGCATTTCGATAGAAATGGTCAATAAATGTCCTACATTGCATGTTTGGTGAGTTTTTTGTGTTTACTGAAAAAACTGAAAAAATAAGTTAGGCAATTATTTCAACAAGGTGTCGAATTGTTTTTAAAGGAGCTTAGAGCTTTGCTCTATAAGTGCTACAATATAAACATATTAGACCACTCTATGAGCACTAATATATATATGGGTCATTCCGTGAGAAACGTATATTGCGTCCCAATAAAACAATCCCAGATAAAATCCATATTACACCAAATTAATGTACTATTTCAAACTATATTATAACACCAACATCTCCTATGAATATTAAAACTACCTAAAGTGATGATAATGAAAGTCCTATTTTAATATGAATGGGTAAGGCTTTTGGCCTGTCCCCTCGCTACTATCGTCTACCTCCAGAACAATTTTAACTAGTAAAATATTTGTATTTACACCAGATTTTCACTTTCATATTGACTTAAGTGTCAATTACACATAATATGAACTTTTATCACAAATATACACAATGTTAAGAAAATATAGAGTTATATGTCTTTGTCCCCAGAATTGACATTAAAGGTGCTATGTGGAATTCCTGTCAAAAAATCATATACCATACTCCACACTCAAGGGGGTGGTGTTCAGCATAAACCAGAGCCATAGCCTGTAGAGTTTGAGGCTCTTCACAAAGTATTTTTTCTACCCTATCCAAAAATTTAAAGCTTCCACCATAATTTACAAAGATGGGTAACATGCAACTGTATCAAGAAGCTTGATTTCTGCAAGAGCCCATGAAAATAATCGCCTTTAGCGAAAAGCTCGCCTGTAACATAGACTAACGTTAACTAAGTTCAACATATTGACAGGGGACAATGCATCGGCAACACTGAAACGAAGGCTTCTCCTTTGGAAGAGCCTAACGTAGTGCGTGATAATCGTTTGACTCGGGACATGCAGGTCAGCAGTAAGCACCCTGCCCGCTTCATACCATTCCAAGAACGATGAGCGATGCACATGTGTTTTCCTTTACTAACGAATTTGTGATCGAGATATTCCTTACCTACACCTCGATTAAATCAAATGAATGTCCACTATTATTTAGGTGTGCAAATCAATGTTACCAGAGTTAGTCGATATTTAGATCATATTGATATTTGAGCCAACTAACGTTAACGTTAGCTAGTTGGCCGCCACTGCACCCACTGACAAGAGTCGGGCTACTAACGTTAACAGCTTGATTGCTTTTGACAGGGTCTACTTTACGTTTACAGATCAATTTCGTTAACACAAGCCCCTGTGTTTGCAAACATCAGCTTGGCATACCGCTACATTTAACCATAGGACGTATAGTTGTAACGTTACGGGCTCTGCTATCTATCTAACATAACTTTTGACATGGGCAGTGGTAGCCTAATGTTAGTCTTTTTACCTGTGCAGACGAAACATTGCAGTTCCACCATCAATCTTCCTTTAGCCTACTTGCTCCAGCTGCCATGAATGGTTTTCAAACTATGTCGATGGTTTAATTCCAGTTTAATCGGTTCTTATCTTCACTTTTCAATGAGTGTGTTCCTGGCTCCCATAACTTGTGGTGGTGGTGGGGTTGACGTTAGTTTCAGCTAATCCAGTAGCCTACAGCTCAATCCTTGTACGCTCCTTCTAACGTTACTTCCCATTCTGATGGAAACGTGGGACTTTGTATCTTCCCTAGAATTGACAGCTACTCCAGAAAATGTGTAATAGCCATAAACATGTACATTAACAGGGCATAAATGGACTCTGACAGATTAATTTCAAGTACAAGCCAAGTGCTACTAAACCACAGGCGATTTCTTCGTCAACAATCGGAGGTTTGCGAGCTGTGACAGGCCTGTTAGTCGCTAGCGATTACTAGTGGCAAAATTGGTATTACAATACAAATAAATAGGCATCAGGGCCGTGGCTAATTTTTAGCATGCTAATTTGGGTTGATATCTCAGCAGCTGAGTACATGGTCGTATTCTTTGTGTGATGACTGCATTTGTTTCTTCACATTCTCCTGTTGCATTTTGTTTATTTTTTCATATTTCAAACTTCAATTCTTACACAATACACCTTTAACCCTGTTACCCTCTTGAAAAAACTATTATAAAATAATGACATTATATCAAATTGATCTAACTAACAGGAATGTTCATCATCTATGTATCACATATTTAACTGATAAGACCAGTAGTCCTCTCTCATTTGAAACATGGTATTTATAAGTTTTTAA
>JAODXP020003653.1:0-35174 GCA_027497455.2 Sardinella longiceps
ATTGCCTTGGCGGAGGTCTGTACTCTCTGAACACTTTTTCAGTTGTTAGTGTTACAGAAAAGCTTTCAGAAAAAAATGTGAATAATAACAACTGGTTGATTTTGTTGTTGACCACTAGGAGGCAAGAGAAGCACATTATTTCAGATTAGCTAGATATTTATTTGAGCACCTAAAGGCAAGTTTTGCATGAAGACAGCAGGTTGTTGCAACATTTGGTATACAAGATACCAAAGTGTAGTCAGACACATAAGCTTGCCTTATCAGAGGTCAGATGTTGCCCCCTGGTGTTCATTCCTAATATTTGTAAAAATCTTACATAATGATGATGAACGATGCCTCCTTCAAAGCCATTGCAACCCATCAGTACTCATGCATGTCTTAGGATTCCAGAGTGAAAAAGTCTTCCACCGCCAAAAATTCTTTCTCCATTTCCAGTCGAGTTCTTAAAAGTTCAACTGTCTATGCAATGCCAACCAGCTCATGATAACTCTTCTCACATCTACCACTTACGCTTCCCCACATATTAGATCTATTTCTACTTCTTTGAACAAGAAAGCATTAAAACTGTGAAACTGTAGCCTGACATAGCCCGACCATAATACTGCTGTTCATCCGTATTCATGGTCTGGGGGTTCTTTAACCTGACGCGATTATACTGCGGAGGGAGGGCATTCACTTCTGGTTTGAAACGATTGGACAGCTCGTCTAATCAGCTTCGCTTATTGGCCGGTAGACTCTCTACCGATGTAAACACGCCCTAGAGGACCGTTCCCAGACCATGGATACGGATGAACATTCGTATTATGGGCGGGTTATGTCAGGCTAGTGAAACTGTGCTCCAAGTATAAAATATTTTTATAAATTATGTATTATATATTTTTGTACAATGTTTTTCTGCTTATTAAAATAAATAATAAAAAAAAACTAAGCCTCCCCACCCCTCGAGACTGAACTCCCTGCCCATTTCTGAGAGAGGGTGGAGATCAAACGTGGAAACTCTTTAAATAATCTTGTCTTGTGGGAATTCATAGGCAAACCTTTTGCAAAATCTGAGGACTTTGACTGCCCAAGTTTATGCAGTCAGATTCTATTGTCTTGTGTAAGTAATTTGAAGTTATGTTTTTCATTAGATTGACTAATATCTCTACAACTTTCTCCAACTCTGTGTAATGCTAAACATGAAGTTTTGATAGTGTGTTTTAGAGCTGTATTGAGTAAATATAATTGCATTAGATCTGTTTTATTGGAAAGCAAATACATTATTTAATGTGGGACAACATATTTTCCCTTACAGATCATGGCTGTTCAACAGGATGACACACAACCTTTAATTGATTATTCTGGTGAAGCTACAGTGAAGCAGGCAATTGGCAAAGCCAGAGATGAAATTAATAAGTTTGATAATGTTGTTCTCAACATCGCTATGACAGGGCAGGGTGGAACAGGAAAGTCCACCTTTGCAAATGCCATCTTAGGTCTTGATGCCAATGTTGGAGGAGCAGCTGATACTGGCTCAGTAGAAACTACGAAAAATCCCACCAAGTATGAACACCCACAACTGAACAATGTGAACATCTGGGACCTGCCAGGGATAGGAACTCCAAAATTCAAAGCAAAAACTTACATGAAAGATGTCAAGTTCAAAGATTATGACTTCTTTATCATTGTAGTTGGAGAAAGAGTCACAGAAAATGACATAAAGCTGGCAAAAGAACTCGAGAAAAAGAAAAAGAAATTTTATTTTGTCCGTTCTAAAATAGACCTTGATGTTTCATCAGCTAAAGATGAAGAGACGAAGACAATTCTAGAAAATATCCGCATTTACTGTGAAAGTGAACTTGAATCTCCCATTTTTCTGATCTCATCACTTGACTTTAAGAAATTTGATTTTAATAAGTTTGAAAAAACTTTGGAGGGAGATCTTGGCGCACACAAGAGAGATGCTCTAATTCTGAGTTTGCCAGTTTATTCCAGGCAGTCACTTGATAAGAAATATGAGATATTCAAGAAACGTGTCTGGGCTCTGGCCGTTCTGTCAGGTGGCATAGCAGCAATACCAATGCCTGGTCTCTCTCCTGCCTGTGACATTGCCATGGTAATATCTTTCTTCACCAATTGCTACTATTCATTTGGTCTAAATGATAAATCACTCGAAAAGATGGGAAAGAGAGTAGGCAATGAAAAGCTGAAGAAAACTGTCAGAAAATCATCATTTGTCATGGCAATTGCTAATAAATCATTTCTTGCAAGAAGCATGGCAATAAAACTTGGGGCATCTGGGCTTGTAGAGGCTCTGTTCATCCTTGTGCCTGGAATTGGCAGTATTGCAGCAGCTGGAGTGTCTCTTACAACAACACATTCAGTACTTCAAGTGGGGTTGGATGAACTTTACCAAGTTTCTCAAACCGTGCTTCAAATGGCAGGACTGGAGTAGGCAGGAGCAAACTCTTATTTTTTTTAGTAATCAAAATGCCATTACAGTAATTTTGAAAAGTTATGGGGTTATGGACAACAGTACTACAATGGCAAAATAATAATAATAATAATAATAATAATAATAATAATAATAATAATAATAATTCAAAACCATTATTTGCTATGGTCTCATCCAATGCAAGATAATATATTGTTTCAAGGCTTTTGTGTTTGCAGGTTTAATTAGCCTTGCAGTAGTATTTAAGGTTAGGTTTTGCATATTCAAAATGATCCCATGTAGATGCAGTTGCTGTTTTCTGTTGAACATGTGAACCCATCAGGTTCAAAAATATTTAAGGGGTTATTTGTCAGAGATATCACTGAGGAAGTAAATACATTTGTTAGCATCTTCTGCACATTCATTCTAACATATACTGTACATGAATTCAATGCTTAGATGCAATTGGAAAACTCCAAAATATAGTATGTTCAAGTGTTTAACATCAGATGTTATTGTGGGAATTCTAGCTGATTCTAGCTGAAGTTAATGAGCTTAATTCTGTGCCTGTTATATCATAAAAGCTTTCATAACACAACAAACTGTTTGATACTTGTTGTTTTTAAAATACTGTACCATCCAACACTAACATCCATAGACGCCGATATCAGGGTTAAATCTTGTCTGCCCATCATTTCAACCAAAAATAAACACAGAAAATGTATTTTTTGCTTGGCTGGTCGGTCCAAATAATTAGTGGACCACCTATCAACCAACAAATAAAGACATCTATTGAACAACATACTAAAAGTCCTAAGAAATCCTAGTTGAGGAAATAGTGGAGGAAAGTAAATTTCCCATTGAAATGAATGGGCTTCGGGTGGATTTTAGAGGAAAATGTACACTACTAGTACATTTTGACCTGAAGCATGAAGGGGAAACTAATTTCACCATATATCCCATACATTTTCTGAAAGTAAACACCCTCAGGATATTATATAGCATGGTATGGTTTGACATTAAGATATGCCCCACCCTCCTCTTTACAATATATCCCAAAATTAAGAAATGGGCAATTTTTGGTGACATTTAGGCCAGCGGCGTGTAGGGAAAACATATTAGACTCCATAAACCATATATATTCTGAAAGCTTATATGCTCAGGATTTCAATCCAAAAATTTTCTCACATCCCACCCACCTCCTTATTTTAAAGCTTATGCCTATTTTTGGGGAAAATGAAAAAATATGTGCATTTCTTGAACAAAAGTGCCTATGAAATGTATTAGAAAGTAATTAACCTTGAAAAGTAATATGTTTTTGAAAGCAAGAGGGCTTCAGGATCTCAGTAAACATAAATTTAGAAAGGTTCCACACGCCTCCTCCCATTGAACCCATTTATAGATCAACTGGTATTGGTGATTTCAGTGTATAGCCAATGCATTTGGACCTGAGAAAACTAATCTACCTCTTATGCTATATATTTATATATTTTCTGAAAGCTTACATCCACAGGGTGTCATATAAAATGAATTGAGACAGGTCCCACCCTCATCTCTTCACTATCCATGTATATGGGTGTATTTGGGGCTAATTTGATTAGTGTATCGACCATTTGCACATTAAAATCATTTTTCAGAAAAACTTGTAATACAAAAAATGCTACTTTTCATTAGTACTTTCATTGTATGAAGTTTTATTTCGATAGCCCTATTCAGACCTATTCTGGCCTATTGGTACACATATCAGATTGATGAGAATTTAACATATTTCCTCAACTAGGATTTCTTAGGACTTTTAGTATGTTGTTCTGGACACCTTAAGGAAATTATCTACGCTGAAAACAATTCTTTTACAATTACTCCTGTTTTTGACCCCACAATGGGCTATTTTGCCTGGACTATAATGATGTGGGTGATACACAAAACATCCACAGAAAACATCCACAGTTTGCTCTAAGTTTTGAGAATATACAGGCATTTTTTTCTTTCTTACTGTATGTTGTGTTGGTCTTACATTTCACGCATAATTGTTGTACTGTAAGGAGAACAGTGGCGCCGCTAGGGACGGGGAAGTCAGAATGATTCTAAGGGCCTGACCAGGTGGGCCCAGAGAACATTTTTTTTTGGGGGGCCCAAAATTATTTTTGAGGGGCCCAACTGAAGCCCCTGAATGGGACTAACAAATGTCTTAAATGTACGGTACTGAAATCTGTTAGAACCTACTGTTTCAGTTCCCAAACAACTTATCAGCAAATAAAACCAATACATCCTTTTTCTTACAATAAAACTATCACATGATGGAACACTCACAAGTATAGTTCAACCAAGGGGAATGTTTGTGGTTATCATGCTGGTGATGCAATATCGTGCCATGTCTGCGCATGACTTGCTCAATATGTTTCTGTTTTAACTCTTAAAACTTGCTTGGACAGTTGATTAGGCGTACCATTTTTTTAGCCCTCCCCAAACACTAAAATCAAAAATTCTCACAAAAGATGACAATTTGTTTATAAAACACAGTAATTAGATATGATCATTTTCAATTTGCTTGCTGCAATGCACCGTGCCATGCATAAACTGCAGGAGTTCCGGACGTTGGCAGGGAACATCACACATCCGCAAGATGCAATACAAGAAAGTATGGGGTACAGATAAGATACTGTGATATACCCCAAGTGGAGACCTCCACTATTATGCATTATAACTAAGTAGTACTGCACAGTACAAGTCTGCACACAAGTCACAGCAGACACACAGTTTTCAGGTTGTTTAGGATGAAATACAATGTTTAAGATTAAAATTCTGACAAATGCTTCTGTTCTGAGAATTTTTGGTTGTTGCTGTCCCCTAAGGTCCGTAGCTTGGTAAGTGGGATGGCAAGCAGGATGTTACCGTTAGTCTCAGAGGAACATTGCGGGTAAGTTGTGTAATGTGCAGACATGCCACCATATCCACAGAACCACAAAAACATTCCCGGTGCATGTGTCAGCAGGTTTCATGATATGATAAGGGATATTCAAAAGCCAGCATTCTCTTTTTAACAGGTGAGATGTTGGCAGGGTATCGCAAAAATAAATTGCAGCCTGGTGGGTGTGTAGGTTCCTTTTGTATTTACTTGTGTCGAATAAATTCTGTGATGCAAACATAAACACTATTAACTATTAATTATAAATGATTAAAGAACACAACTGAAGGTTTTTTGATGTTCTACCCAGTGAGCATGATCGCTAATCAGTGCCTGCCATGAAATTGAAGTTTGACTGATTCAGTGTGAAAGACATAGTGCCCAGCTGGCTTTCAACATTTAGTAACGCTTTAATTTACAGCCCGTGAAGTACTGGGTAAGTATCAAGGAATAAATTACTGAGTGCTTACAGCATAGGTTTGCTGGATTAACACGTTCACGCTTTATTTTACAGCCCGTGAAGTACTGGGTAAGTACAAGTAAGAACAACATAACAAAACAGACGTGTAATATTGCCATAATTACAAAATAAGTGTGGGGTAGCCTGGATGCAGAAGCGTATAGGAAAGCCAGGGTTGGATCAATTTGCACGCACTTCATTTTACAGCCCACGCATCCAATATTAGGGTGTAGTTACAAGTAGTTTTGGGGTATTTATGTAATTCCATGGTACTTATTCTTTAATTTTCAATAAGGTAGCCTACCCAAGGGGTGTGACATGCATTGGCAGAGGCCTATGCATGTAAAGCGTGAATGTGTGTTATTCCAGCAAATTTACGCAGCAATTTCTCCCTTGATACTTTTTGTTACACCATTCACCTAATACTTACCCAGTACTTCATGGGCTGTAAATTAAAGTGATGAACTAGATTTTGACAAATTTAATTTTTTTCAAGTTGGCCAACAAAAAAAAAAAAAAAAAAAAAGTTTTAGACATTCGGCAGATCTCTCTTGCAGGTTAGGCTATTTTTTATTTATTTTCTAGACATTTTTTTCTTTAGAATCCATCATCCCTTTGAAACAGACAAACTAACAATCAATCAATTGATCAATCAGAATTCGAAGCATAAACACTTCTGTAACACGTGACAGTATAATAACCAACCTATAGAAATGGTGGTTAATTGGGGTTACTAAATAGCTTATTGACACCAGAAAACGTTTTAAGACTACTGTTATCAGTTAGGTAACAGTAATTAGCAGAAATGAAACAGTATTTCAGAGAATAGATAATTACTTAGTTAACAGAACTTTAGGTTATAGTTTGGTATGGCTAAATGATGAAATGTAAAAAAAGTTATATCACTGATTTAAACCACTAAATCCAATTAACTTCTTAATGAGGTTGAAAAAAAGCATACATAGCCTCCTAGACTCAGAGGAAAAAAAAAGTTCTGATATACAGACTTTTCTTAGATGATGTGACAATATTTGTTGAAATAAATATGCTGCAGCAAAATAGTTTTCAAAAATGTTTTTTGTTCATGTTTTGTGGCATGTCCCTTGTAGTGATCATGAGGATTTCCTTAGTGTTCTAATATGGGGATTATGACTGCATAGAAATAGAATTGCATTGAAGTCAATGGAGTTTTAGAGTAAAAATATTAAATCAGAAAGGGATTTATTCCCCTGAAGTTGTTTTAATATAGCTTTTAAAGATGGCCTCTGTGGTAGAGTGCGATCATGATAAGCACTCAGAAAGCCATAATGATGAGCTTTGGGTTATTGCTATTGTAGCCAGTGTATACAGACAAGGCACACTTTAAGTCTGGTTTTTAGCATTTGGAGAGGTGACTTTCCCTTCACTACATATGAGGTAAATAAGTGGGATGGCTTGCTATGAGGTCATTTGAAAGCTGCCCAAAGTGTACAACATGTTAAGGGCACTCATAATTGTGCTCAGAGCTCCCCATGCTGTCTTTATAGCACACAGTGTCAAAAACTGAATATTCAACAGACTGCGGTTACAATCCCCTCCCGGATTTGAACTCCACCCTATTTTAAAAAAACCCTCAAATGCAGCTCACATCGACATTTTTTTAATCAGTTGGATTGAGTCAAATAGACAAAGACACTTGAAGTTCAGGTTTTCAGCAATGAAGACCCCTATCGAAAAACGGTTGTAATATTACTGGAAGAAAATATTTTAAAGGTATGTTTGGCCATACTGCCATCCCGAATGTTCAGTCTGTTACCAAATGATGAGCAAGCTAAATGTCAGTACAGAGCAACTTTAAACATTTAGCTAAATTGATCTGTGGTAATTAGTCACTGACATGTTGCATGGTGCATTTCAGATTTTGTCGGCATCAACATATTTTTCACCCCAACCTCTTTGCAAAACCAGGACACATAATGATAAAACATTACTTTACTTTACTTTTCAGGTCATCTCTGATCAACAAGACGATTGTGTTGCTTTATTAAATGATTCTGGTGAAGCATCCATGGATCTGGCCATTGCAAGAGCCAGAGTAGAAGTTGACAGGTTGGATAATGTAGTGCTCAACATTGCCATAACAGGAGTGACTGGGGCAGGAAAAATCCACCTTAGTGAATGCACTCAGAGGTGTTAGAGACACTGATGAAGGAGCGGCGGTTGGAGTTGGAGACACAGAAACCACCAAGGAAGTAAAGCATACCGCCATCCCAACATGCCCAATGTAAATATCTGGGACCTGCCTGGCATAGGCAGCACCCAATTCAAAGCAGAGACATATATGAAAGATGTCAATTTCACAATCTATGACTTCTTTAATCATGAAAGATTCAAAGAAGAAGACGTCATGCTGGCAAAATGAATAAATCAAAATAAAAAGAATTTCTACTTTGTACTTTGAGATGTGAAGAATGTCAGACAGAGAAGCAAACTCTCCATAAAATAAGGGAATACTGTGAGAATGAGCTCAAGGAACTGGGACACCCTCCCATCTTCTTGATATCATCCCGCAATTTACAGACATTTGATTTCCAGGAGCTCCAAAATGCTTTTGAGAGAGATCTTCCACAACACAAGAGAGATGCTCTTGTTCTGAGTTTGCCTGTGTTTTCTCTTCAGTGTGTTGTATTTCTGCTCAAGAGACTCAAAAGAATACACAGGCAAACTCAGAACAAGAGGCAGTCTGGGCTTTGGCTTCTCTGTCAGGTGGAATTGCCGCAGTCCCAGTTCCTGGTCTGTCTACTGCATGTGATGTTGCTATTGTAGTCTCATTCTTTACCAAATGCTACCATTCCTTTGGTCTTGATGATAAATCCCTCATAAAGCTGGGAGAGAGAGTGAACAAGCCAATACTAGAAATGGTTAGAGAATCAGCACTTGTCAGAGCAATTGCTGATAAAACATTTCTTTCAACAAAAATGGCAGCTAAACTTGGAGCAGCAGGTATTATTGAAGGCATCTGCGTCCTTGTCCCTCTTGCTGGTAACATAGCAGCTGCTGGAGTATCATTTGTGACCACACAGTCAGTGCTTCTCGAGGGGCTGAATGAATTATATAAAGTAGCAAAACAAGTGATTGAAATGGCAGGGCTTCAGTAGAAATGTCTTATAGGGACCTCAGTATAGGGGCTGTATTGCACCTATATGATGTATGATGGTAGGTCCTGTATTTAACAATCTCATGTCATTCAGACTCAACAAATGAGCAGTTTACCATCTTTGTTTTTATTATATCTTATTTTATTTGTAGTATTTTTTTTTTCTTTTTTCAGTCCTCCTCAGTTATTTACTGCATAGGCTAATTGTGGTCTTCATAGTTTGGATGTTAAATTGAATGAAAAAGTACTTTAAATTGAATGAACATTAAATTGAATGAAAAAGTACTTTCCTGTACATTTTACAGTGTTTTATATTTACTGTTGATACTTACCTGTCTGTGGTAAAAAGCAATAAAAGAACACCTAACACATCAACTTGTCTCTGGCTGTATCTTGCTTAATAGGTATAATGTCCAATGAATTGTGCAGTTATTCAGAAATAATGTCAGAGACTAAGAACTTAACAAGGCAGAATGTTGAGGAAGTTGCCTCCGCCAAGTTTGTTGTTTGCATACAACAGCACATCTCAAATGCCATTATCCCACTTATCACCCAGTTGCAACACAGGTACAGTTGAAAACAGGAGTTTACATACACATGCTAAAGTTGACTAAAAAGAGGAATAAAAAATATTTTGGGAATTTAAAGGAATTATCCAGAGTGAATCAACAAGGATCCCTGTTCTTTTATAGTGCTAAGCGCTATTGTAAGTCACCTCAATTATCGAATTTTGTGCATCGTAGACCGAGTTTGAGAAACAGCAGCTAGCACTAACTGAATGAGGCATGTCAAAATCTAAACCTAATCGATTTGCTTTCATTTTGAGATGCCCAATACTGTTACTGTTAGCTGCCATTTCGCTGATTGATTGAGGTGGCTAAGCACATGACACTATAAAACAGTAGGGGTATAAAACAGTATGTGTTGATTCACTCTGAATAATTCCTTTAAAAGCCTTAAATAAAGAATGATGATATTGGGCTATTTTAATTCAAAAGGCCCAGGGAACTTTATCAGGATGCATAGTTATCCAATGTCCAAAAAATGACTGGTCTTTGAAAATAATTATCACCCGGTGGAATGGAATACTGTTTTCTGATTGGCTGTAAGGGTGTCCGTTAATTCTTGATAACAGGACACCTGAGGCATTGTTGGGTTAAAAAAGTTTCACCAGCGTTCTTTATCAATGCTCTTTAGAATGCAGCCTTGCGGATCTTCTTTCATATGAAAATAGTACCCCAACCGAACAGGATAACTTCTTTCTAAACAGAGCCACATGTTTCTTTTATGTTTTAAACACTTGATTACCATCTATACATTTTAGTTGCAACCGGGTGATAAGCGGGTTTAACGGCCTTCGAGGTGTCCCGATATAGAGAAATAATTCGGCTGCACCGTTGGGCTGTTCTTCGCCTTTGCGCCGTCCATTATTTCTCTATCTCGGGACACCTCGGCGGCCGTTATCCCTTACCTATCTAATTATTTTGGACAAGGGGCCACATTGGCTTTTAGATTTTGACTAACGAGCCGGGTCGAGTTAATCCACTGATGTCGATAAATTGGCAAGTCTCAAGCCAGTAGCCTCACTTTCTTCAGAGGACATGTTAATACCGGTATGCAGGTTTAAAAGGGTGGAATTTGCATTTCATGATCTTACAACACATTTGATAAATAAGGCCTATAATCTAAGTCACCATGACTAAATGAGAAATTATTTTATTTTGGGAAGGCTCTGCGGGCCGCATTAAATAGCTCCGCGGGCCGCATCTGGCCTTAGTTTGTATGTGCAGGTATGTGCTAGCCTCTATGGGAATTTATCTACATTATTCATTCACTTGAGTTAAAGCATTCATTTTGACAGCTCTACTTTGGTTGCATTATGCTTCATTTACATCAAGACATCACCTCAAGAGAATGGGATTTCTATTAGCATTAGAAGACCGTAGGTATTAATGCAACAATAAGGAGTGAATTAACACGTAGCCCTTCTGATTTACAATACTAATTGCTATCACTGTGACCAAATTTCGTGCAGCATAGACAGAGATAGCAAAACGGCAGCTAATGTTGGCAGAATGGCGCATGTCAAAATCAATTAGGTTCAACATGAAGCAACATATTGTTCAAGTCTTTCAGGGCTCTAAGGCAGTGTAATACTCATTGGTATGGTATGGTATGGTATGGTAAACTTTATTATCCCACAGTGGGGAAACTCATTTGGTCCATATTGCACTTCTCCCAGAGACATACAAGTTACTACAAAACAGAAGACAAGACAGACAAAAGACATACCACATTACAGACATAGCAGGCATACAGACACATACATCATAAAAAAACAGTTGAATAAATAGAGTAATTAAAAGTGATGAGTTATTGAGAGAGATTGACTTAAAGTGCTACAGTGCATATGCTAGGTCTGTTGATTGTGTAGTCTAATTGCATTAGGCACAAAAGACTTATGATACCTCGTTGTCCTGATTACTCTCTGTAGAATTCTGCCATTTGACCTGCTGCTCATGACAAACTTATGAAACAAAGGATGTGTAGAGTCGTCTAAAATCTGTTTAACTTTTTGTAAAATAAGGTCATTATACAGCTGAGCTACAGACACCTGGTCCACTCCAATGATCCTACTGGCTAATTTAACAATATGCTGTAATTTCTTATGATCCTGTGCATGCATATTTCCAAAAGTGCAAATTAGGCCAAAAGACAGGACACTCTGCAAGAGAGCCTTGTAAAACAGTCGGAGAATGCCACTGTCTAAAAAACTTTTAATTTCCTGAGAAAAAAACATCCTTTGTTGCAGTTTCTTATATTTGGTCTGTGCGCACTGATTAAAACACAACTTATTATCTATTTCGACCCCTAAATACTTATAAGATGAGACCCGCTCTATCTGTTCAGCATTAATCTCAGATGGAGGTACAGTTATTCCTTTCTTACTGAAGTCTATTATCATTTCTTTTGTTTTCTTTACGTTGACCACTAAAAAGTTGTTTGTGCACCACTCAATGAATCCCTGAACCTCCTTTTCAAACCTTTCAACAGATGAAGGGTTGGAATTTAAGAACCCAACTAGTGCTGTGTCATCAGCATACTTAAAATATGGGTGGGCTGAGGATGTTGCTTGGCAATCATTGGTATACAATATGTAGAGGATGGGTGATAGTACGCAACCTTGTGGTGCTCCAGTGTTGATGCTTCTCAGGGAGGAAAGGTGTGAGTTAAATTGTACTTGTTGACTGCGGTCAGTCAAGAAATTATGAATCCATAGAATAATTTTAGGATTTACTCCCAGATGCAATAGTTTCCTGACCATCAAATGTGGCTGGATTGTATTGAAGGCACTGCTAAAATCTATGAATACAATCTTCACCAGGCTCTTAGCTTGCTCAAGGTGCTCGTACACATTATTAATCAAGGACAGAAGTGCATCCTCAACCCCCCTCTTTGCACGATAGGCAAATTGGTAAGTATCTAATTGGTGTGAAACCTCAGAAAGGAGCTGTTTTTAAAATGATTTTTTTCAAAGCATTTCATCGCTATGGATGTAAGTGCCACTGGGCGCAGGTCATTAAGTTCCTTAGGTCTATTGTTCTTGGGCACTGGAACTATTAGTGACTTTTTCCATAAGCTAGGCACCACACCAGTATCTATAGACAGCTGGAACAGCCTCTGAAAAGGGAATGAAGGATAAATAATTAATCTATTATAAGTACTTGGATGCCACCTTGTGGTGACATTGTGTAAAGGCCAGTGACTAAACTGTGAGGCAAAACAATTCACCCCTAACATTTGGTGGAGAGTATAATCACACTGCCACTCATTGCCCTCCATATACATACCCACTGTACAGATACCTCCTCCTCATGGCGTTAAGGGTCTGTGGTTAGTTTATACTTGGCTTTAGAGAAGAAGACTTAAATCGACATTATCTAGTCAAAGAACTTGTACTGGTTATAATTATTATATTGAAACACATGCACAAGTCTTCAGAGACAACTTCCTGCCACTGCTGTTTATGACAAAGAGAGAGAGAGAGAGAGAGAGAGAGAGAGAGAGAGAGAGAGAGAGAGAGACTTGCTTCCTTTTACATTTAATTGAATGTAGATTGCCAAATAGGCATAATTCTGAAATTTATTGGAATTCATTATATTGGACATTAGTTCATGGATTATGAAATTAAAAATTTATGACACAGAGAAGACTAAAACTAAAGCTAGAGCACAATGTGTCATTAAAGGCCTGCTTCTAATCAGAATGATTATAGAGACTAAACTGTTGTAGTATTATAAGCATTTAAAATAATAGCAGCTGTTTCAAAATCATGTAGATAACAGAACTTCTGTGCCATTTCCATACTGGTAAAAAAAAAACCTACATTCAACAGCCTGCCTTTAAAATCCCCTCCCAGATTTTAGCTCCACCTTATTTTTTAACCTCAAATGCAGCTCACACAGACACTGACATTTTACTTGAAGTATGAGTGTTATGCACTGAAGACCCTTTTCTACAACTACTTCAAATATTGTTCTTGGAAAGAAATATTTTTTTTTTTTAAGGTAAGTTTTATCACTTCCATCATAAGTCACTACTGTCAATGTAATTGAATTAAGCAATGTGTAAAATGTGTGTTTGCGTGTGTGTGTGTGTGTGTGTGTGTGTGTGTGTGTGTGTGTGTGTGTGTGTGTGTGTGTGTGTGTGTGTGTGTGTGTTCAGCATCATTCAACCAAAACACTTTTGTACGAGCTTGCTCACTATGTAGAAAGCTAGAATGAATAAAGGCAAATGTGAATCAAAATGCGAACTAATAGCTTATATTGAGTCAACGGCATCGCTAATCTAGCCTGACAAACATAAAATCTGTAGTCTGGCCATGATGGATAAAGCCCAGGTATTAAGCTAAACTCAGATAAGTGATTACTTCCCAACCTGAATTGTACATTGACATTTGAAAAAGACTAAAATATTCATGAAATATTCAGATGTGACAAGATCAGGTGATAAACAAATGGCAGTGCTGCATTCAGAACTCTGGACTACTCTGGTTATCAGCATTCTATCTTACAAAGGGTTGATTATGAAGGCGGACTCATGTCCTATGAAACAGTCAAGAATGCTTTGTGAGAATTTTATGACAGCTGCTATTACTATGTTATGTCAAGTAAAATGTGACCCTTGGATGCTGTTGACTGAATACAAACTGGTTGTTTGCAATCACATTCTATGGAGGATTTCAAATTTTATCAACATCATTGCAAAACCACATGATGCTAAAGGAATTAACATTACAATGTCTTTTAGGCCATGGCTCATGAACTGGATGATCTCCATGCTTCACTAAATGATTCTGGTGAGGGAGCCTTGGACCAGGCCATTGCAAGAGCCAGAGAAGAAGTTGATAGGTTAGATAATGTAGTGCTCAACATTGCCGTAACAGGAGTGACTGGGGCGGGAAAATCTACCTTAGTGAATGCACTCAGAGGTGTAGAAGACACTGATGAAGGAGCCGCAGAAACTGAAGTAACAGAAGCCACTATGGAAGTTAAGGCATACCCCCATCCCTATATGCCCAATCTGAGGATCTGGGACCTGCCTGGCATAGGGAGCCAAAGATTCAGAGTACGAACATATTTGAAAGATGTCGATTTCCAAAACTTTGACTTCTTCATCATAGTTAATCAAAAAAGATTCAAGGAAGAAGACATCATGCTGGCAAAAGAAATAAAACAGAAAGAAAAGAATTTCTACTTCATTCGTACAATGATTGATGAGGATGTACGTGCAGCTGAAAGAAGGAGTCAAACAGAGGAGCAGACTCTTAATGAAATAAAAGAGGACTGTAAGAATCAACTCAGGGAAATGGGACCTCTTCCCATCTTCTTAATTTCATCCTTTGACCTACAGAAATATGATTTCCAAAATTTACAAAATACTTTAGAGAGAGATCTTCCAAAACACAAGAGAAATGCCCTTGCTCTCAGTTTGCCAGTTTATTCCCGCCAGTCTCTTGAAAGGAAATACAACACGTTAAAGAAAGGAATCTGGGCCTTGGCTGCTGCATCAGGTGGGATTGCAGCAGTTCCAGTTCCTGGTCTGTCTCCGGCATGTGATGCTGCCATTGTTCTCTCTTTCTTCACCAAATGCTACCATTCATTTGGTCTAAATGATAAATCCCTCAAGAAGCTGGGAAAGAGAGTAAACAAGCCAATACTAGAAATGGTTAGAGAATCAGCACTTATCAGAGCAATTGCTGATAAAACATTTCTTTCGGCCAAAATGGCAGCAAGACTTGGAGCAGCAGGTATTATTGAAGGCATCTGCGTCCTTGTCCCTGTTGCTGGTAACATAGCAGCAGCTGGAGTATCTTATGTGACCACACGATCAGTGCTTCTCGAGGGTCTGAATGAACTATACAGAGTAGCGAAAAGTGATTGAAATGGCAGAGCTTCAGTAGTAGTGTCTTAGGGGGCCTCAATGAGCTGTCTTGAAGGTCATGTAATTCATATAATTATCACTACTTGGACTCAACCTGCAAACTCAGAAGGTCAAAGAGATGTCAAACATAAAGCCCACCACCGCCCCCGACAAAAAGTTGTTTGCCAGTATGTAAAATGTATAAATGAAAAAAAAGTTATTATGTAGGTTTCTTTGAACTCATTTAATGCTTTTTATATTTACCTTTTTAAATTGAAATTGTCTATCTTCCTAGGGAATAATGGGATGGTAATGCTTCTGAATGTGTTTATAAATGTGTAATGTGATATATATTGTGCATCTTGAACAATAACATTTTAAAACTTTTTTTGTTTGTTTGTTTTTTTTACCTCACAAGATGGAAGTGGCATGAATAACAAGTAAAATAATAAACAGTAGTATTTTCAACTATTCTTCTTTCCACTTGTGACAATATTTTTGTGCTTTGTTATACAACCGAATTCCAAAATAGTTGGGACACTTTACAAATTGTGAATAAAAACAGAATGCAGTGACATGGAAGTTTAAAATTTCAATATTTTACTCAGAATACAACATCAATCACATATCAAATGTTGAAACTGAGGAAATGTATCATTTTAAGGGGAAAATAAGTTGATTTTCAATTTCATGGCATCTACACATCCCAAAATAGTTGGGACAAGGCCACATTTACCACTGTGTGGCATCCACTCTTCCTTTTAAAACAGTCTCCAAACGTCTGGGGACTGTGGAGAGAAGTTGTGGAGAGAATGTTGTCCCATTCTTGTCTAATACAGGCTTCTAGATGCTCAACTGTCTTAGGTCCTCTTTGTCATGTATTCCTATGTATGATGCACCAAAAGCTTTCTATGGGTGAACGATCTGGACTGCAGTCTTGATGGTGCCTTTCCAGATGCGTAAGCTGGCCATGCCACACACACTCATGCATCTCCATACCATCAGAGATGCAGCCTTCTGAAATGAGCGCTAACAATAAGCAATAACAACTTGGGTTGTCCTTGTCCGGATGGTATGGCATCCCAGTTTTCTGAAAAGAACTTTGAATTTTGATTCGTCTGACCACAGAACAGTTTTCCACTTTGTCACAGTCCATTTTAAATGAGCTTTGGCCCAGAGAAAACGCCTACGCTTCTGGATCATGTTTAGGAATGGCTTCTTTTTGACCTATAGAGTTTTAGTTGGCTATGGCGAATGACACAGTGGATTGTGTTCACTGACAATGTTTTCTGGAAGTAGTCCTAAGGCCAGTTTGTGATATCCATTACATTAGCATTCCTGTATGTGATGCAGTGCCATCTAAGGACCCAATGATCATGGGCATCCAGTATGGTTTTCCGGCCTTGACCCTTATGCACAGAGATTGTTCCAGATTCTCTGAATCTTTCGATGATGATATGCACTGTAGATGATTATACCTTCAAACTCTTTGCAATTTTTGTCTGAGAAACTCCTTTGTGATCTCGGACCACTACTTCTTGCTGCACCATTTGGGGAACTGGTGATCCTCTGCCCATCTTGACTTCTGAGAGTCAATGCCACTCTCGGAGGCTATTTTCATACCAAATCATGTTGCCAATTGACCAAATAAGTTGCAATTGGGTCCTCAAGCTGTCCCTCATATGAAAATTTTACTTTTCTGGCCTCTTATTTCTACCCGTCCCAACTATTTTGGGATGTGTAGCTCTCATAAAATCCAAAATGAGCCAATATTCGGCATAACATTTCAAAAAGTCTCACTTTCAACATTTGCCATGTTATCTATATTCTATTGTGAACAATATATAGGTTTATGAAATTTGTAAATGATTGGATTCGATTTTTATGAACAATTTATAAAGTGTCCCAACTTTTTTGGAATTCGGTTGTAAATAAATGAAAATAAATACATCTAACTTAATCATATTTAATAGTTGTTATTAATGACCTCGTCATTTTTAACCCTTTCATGTGCAAATTATAAAATAAATGATCAGGATTTTTTTATGTATTGTTTTTCCTTATCAAAATTGACCTGAAGTTAATATCCATTGGAAATATTATTTTTTTAAGAAAGTTATTTTACTCTCCACATATGTGGACACTACGCAACAAAGGACTAAAAAGTAATAATGACTTAAAATGAAAAAAAGGCATTATATTGATTTCCATGTTATTTTATGCTTTTAGGGACACCAGGCAGGACTGCGTTTTTTCTACAGTATGTCCGAAGCGCCACCTAAAGTCACTGAAATATTAGAAAATATACATTGTGCATTCTCAACAATCAATGTAAATTAAAAAAAAAAAAAAAAAAGGTTAATCCAGGCACTCCAAAAAAGTGATCAGAGAGGAAGGTTAAAAAGCCTTTATTGCAGTGTTTCCAAACTGTGGGGCGGACCCCACTAGTGGGGCGCAGACACATGACAGGTGGGGCGCGAGACATCTCTTTGAGATTGACCGTTGTTTCACCATGCTCCCCGAATTCACAGCTATTTGTCAGATATGCGCAGATGACAGTAAATTTAGCTTTCCAATAGAGTTATTTGCTAGTTGCTGTGATGATTGGTCCGGAAGAAATGTGGCTTTGAATAAGTAACATGAAAATCCTAACATTGACCAAAATTGTGCGCAAATTGAGCCTTACAGGTGGGGCGTGAAAATTCTCTGCTTTCCAAAGTGGGGAATGACAGAAAAAGTTTGAGAACCACTGCTTTATTGTAACATGGCTAGGTCACAATTTAAAATAAGCCAACATGTTTTGACCCTACAATGTGTCTTTTTCAGGGCTTAGTCTAAAAGCAGTGATGAACCCTACACCTATATGATGACATTAGGTCATATGACCAACATAAAACTCAACCTGTGTGCCCACCACCGCTCCCAACCAAAAGTCGCTTGCAAGTATGTATGTAAGTTGACATTGTTGCAATTTTTATTATTATTATTATTATTATTATTATTATTATTATTATTATTATTATTATTTTGTAGGTTTCTTTGAACACAATTAAGTAAAATGCTTTTTATATTTACTTTTGTATTTGAAATTGTTTCTATCTACTTAGGGAATAAGGAGACGGTAATGCTTCTGGATGTGTTTACAAATGTGTAATGGTATATTGTCAGTTGAAAGATGAAAGTGGCATAAATAATAAGTACCATAATAAACAGCAATATTTTCAATTATTCTTCACACTTGTGACATTTTGTAAGTGAAAATAAATACATCTAAGTCTTTCATATTTAAGAGTTGTTAATAATATCATCAAGTCAAGTGATCCTTAATTAATTTGATGTCAATATGACAATTCAGGAAGTACTGGCTGTGTTCAGACACTGTAAGATTGTCTGTTCAAACTGTGCTGAATAACACAAAGTGATTATAAACATATCAGCCCACTGCCAACAGTTTGATATTGCAAGGCTGGATTTGTTCCACAGTGCACATTAACACTCAAACTAGCAAGCACACAGTTACATCAACCTACACTAGCATGCAAGCACACCATTGCCCATGCATGCACGCACACACAGACAGACAGACAGACAGACAGACAGACAGACAGACAGACAGCACACACACACACACACACACACACACACACACACACACACAAAATCAAACAGAAAAACTGCCGTGCTGAAAAATCTGCACGACCAAAAGCCACATTGCCTGCAAATCTGCTAAAACCACAACCATGCCAACCTGACTTCCTGCTATATTTTCCTTTACCGCAAGTGACAGGACCTCAGTCACAACAGCACATTGCACTAAATTTTTGGGTCAACTGACAATGAGGCCCACTGCACAAATCATTTCATGAAAGACATGAATTTGTACATTCACTCTCATGCCAACCTATTCTAGTCTATATTATGCACTTAAGAATTTGCATTTGCATACATCTCATAAATTCATACATTGCCAAACATCTCATTTTATTTGCAAGCCGCAGCAAAACTGCATTGGTTGAACTTGTCCTTGTTGATGATCTCTGCTAGCTCCACCCACAGGCATCTCTTCACCCCACCCCCACTGTACCTAGACACCTAATGCATATTCAAGCAGGGGAATATGAAGCACCTACAAGCTCCTCCCTTTCACAGTAGTGGATTTTTCCAGATCTGTCACAATCAGTCTAGTCCTCCACTGAAACCCTGACCCACATGGAGCTTGATTCTGCTCTCTCTTCAAGGTAAGAACATTTTTACACTTAAAGATGCAGCAATCAAATGCTTTGAAATATTTAAGTGTTGTATAAATAATTTTACCTACAGTTATACCAAATCTAACTGCTAAGCACAGCAAAACAGATGCTCAAGAGGTCTTGCTTTAGCTTGCTGCAGAGCAAGTCTGTTGTACAGCAAGAACAGTAACTTGTTTCAACTGACTCACTGCACCTGCATTTGCACTGCTGCCAATGTTAGTCATGGTTGTAAATGCAGACTGGAAATGTTGTGATTAAATAAATACAACTAATCTGAGGTAATAAGAATCCATCTGAGTGTATGTACTTAAAATGTTCTTTCAGATTATGATGAATGGGCCCCCAGTAAAGCTATAATGGAAGATGCTATGTCACGTAATATCACTCTCAACATTGGAGTAACAGGTGAGGGTGGAGCGGGGAAATCCTCCTTAGTGAACGCCATCAGATGTCTACAAGATGATGATGAGGGAGCTGCACCTACGGGGATTCTAGAATCCTCCATCTTGAAGCCCATGATGTACAACCATCCAACTCTGCCCAATGTAGTCCTTTGGGACCTGCCAGATGTAGAGGGCACAGTATCCAATCTAAAGACTTATATGAAAGATAATACAGTACAAAAATGTGACCTGTTCATTATAGTGTGCATGTCCAAATTTAAAGAGAATAACAGACGTCTAGCAAAGGAAATAGAAAAAAGGAAGAAAAAGTTTTACTTTGTTCGCACACATGTTGACCAGGATGTGAGGGCAGCTGAGAGAAGGGGTCAGACAGAAGAACAGACACTTCGACAGATCCAGAGAGAATATGAGGACAACCTTAAGGATCTGGGGTTGCCTCCTATTTTCCTCATTTCGACACATTACCCTGAACAATATGCCTTCCAGGAACTGATAAATACTCTTGAAAGAGACCTTCCACATCACAAAAGAGATGCTGCAATTCGCCATTCTGTTAAGGCTGTTGAGAAGAAATATGGAACTTTAAAAACATTTGCTTTGTGCCTTTCTTTTCTATCAGGTGTAATAGCAATGCGCCGCCGTGTGCGAGGTCTCTCGCTTGCATGTGATTTTGTAATGACTGCTGGCTTTTTCACCACAACATACTGTTCCTTTGGCTTGCATGATAAATCACTTACAAATAAGTCAGGCAATACATTGAATAAAAAGTCCATGGTAACAAGTCTTGTCCAGGCAACAGGTGGTAAAAAGCTCCTGCTGAACATGGCAGTAAAAGTGGCCATTGGTGCAATCAGTGCACAGTTGGCTCCCTCTAGTGGTGGTACTGCAGCAGTAGCTGGGATTAGTACATGTTTGGTGCTCTTACATGGATTGAAACACCAGTGCAAAGTTGCAGAAAAAGCAGCTGTCATTTAACTGTCAGGATTTAAAAATCAAGAGAGGGGCTGCACTGCAATTGTGTTTTTGCTTCCAATATGTAGCTTTGACCATATTAAATCTATAGCTTGCCTTTTCCCCCTATTTTCAATCCACAATCCAGAGTAAGTGCAGCGTGTTCAATGGATGTTTGTTTTCTCCCTGACTGCTATTATCAAGAAAACATAAAGGAAAGTCTACTTTCTGGATTTTTCCCAAAATTATTGCCATGTATTTTCCCACACTCCTCCCCTTTTCCTCTTTAGGTGATACTGTCTCTTATAATCTTACAATAAAGACAAATAAAAACACTTTCCTCTTGTGTTTTTCCTTACCTCTGAACTGCATAAATATGAAAGCATTTCAACATTGTGGCAGTGTTTCCAGTTAGAGCTGGAAATATTTGCCCGAACCCGACGGGGCCCAACAGGACCTGCCGGGTTCGGGCCGGTTCGGGGTCTAATTTCAATATTCCAAGCGGGCCCGGCTCGGGCTCGGGCTGAAAGCCGATGCGCGGCAAATATGCGATCACATGATACGCCTAACGTTCTATCTACAGGCATGCGTTAATAGATGCAAAATGGATGTAGAAGAAGTTAAACGGAGATTAGCCCTTGGCGAATTCATGTTGGTCGAGCCAGTAAATGCGAGGTCGGAGGTGTGGAAACATTTTGAGCACGTTCACAATGAGAAAAACGAGGCAGTGGGGTATGTCAAATGCAAGAAGTGCGACGTGATGTTAAAGTATGACAGCAAGACAACTGGTAATTATTGCTGTTCTTATTTTTCTTTTAACTTTGGGCAGATCATTTATTTTAGCCTTGAAGTTCTTGAACTTCAGACATCTGTAGGCTAACTAATCTGAATAAAAAACGTAGAAATGTTCAGCAAAAATGACTCATTGTTGACTGCTTTGATATGCGCACAATTGAAAAATGTCGGGTTGCAAACGGGTTCGGGCTCTATGAAGCTGTCAATCATACGGGCCGGGGCGGGCTCGGGTGGAGTTCTCTCGGGCTGGGGCCGGTTCGGGTCTTAGTTTTAAGGCCCGTTTCAAGCTCTATTTCCAGTGTTATTCATCTAAAATATAGTAGCAGCTGCTCTAAAATGTTATAACTGAACTGATATCCAGCGTCATATCGACACTGACCTCAAATGCAGCTCTCTGAGACACTGAAACTTTACTTAACATTCGGGTGTTGAGCAAAACCCTTTTCTTCCAGTATTGTTTTTGGAAATAAATACAACTTTGAAGGTAAGTTTGACCACTTCCGTCCCAAATATTCTGTGTGTGTGTGTGTGTGTGTGTGTGTGTGTGTGTGTGTGCGTGCTTGTGTGCAGAACTGCTTTAAACATTAAAGTGATATTTCAACACCATTCATTCAATAATAGCCCTTTTTGTACAAGCTTGCTCATGTATACAGCAAGGAAAATGAAAAATTTGGAACAAAACAGACCAAACGTGAATGCAAATGTAAATACGCTGTTTACATAGAGTCAACAACAGCGCTAATCATACTTTCAATTTCGAAAGAATTTTGCTGCCATTGACAATGTAAACTGCTTGTTCAGATTCACATTCTAGTCAATTTCAAATTTGGTCAACATCAACATCAATACATTTTCCATTCTTATCTCTGCAAAACCATCACACAATGTAAAAAGAAACAGAACTTTATTATTTCCTTTTAGGTCATGGCTGATCGACAGGACTATCTTGTTGCTTTATTAAATGATTCTGGTGAAGCATCCATGGATCTGGCCATTGCAAGAGCCAGAGTAGAAGTTGACAGGTTGGATAATCTCCATTACCAAATCTTCATACTACTCCAACATTATCAATACTGAATCAGCTAACAATAGAGTCCTATTTTCAACCGTCAACAAACTACTCCAGCCTCCTGAGACCCTCCATCCAGACATGTCCACCAATCAGTGTACCGCATTTCTGGACTTCTTCAGCTCTAAAATCAACAACATTCATCAACAACTAGCATCATCCTTCACCCCCTCTGATGACCCACCCTGGATGTCCACCACTGTCCAATCTCTTATCAGCCACCTCTCTCATTTCACTCCTGTGCCAGAGCACACCATTGTTGAACTCATCCATAAAGCCAAAACCACTACTTGCCAGCTCGATCCCTTTCCCACTTCACTTGTCAAAGCATGCCTGCCATCCATCTCCCCCATGATCACCGAAATTATTAACTCTTCACTCACTACTGGCACTGTACCCCCCTCTCTCAAACTGGCCGCCATCACACCCATTCTGAAAAAAACCTGGTGCCAATCCAGCCGACCTCAACTTCTACCGCCCCATCTCCAACCTCCCCTTCATCTCAAAAATACTTGAAAAGGTGGTCGCCGCTCAGCTACAGTCTCACCTGACCACAAACAATCTTCATGAACCATTCCAGTCTGGCTTCCGATCAAAACACAGCACCGAAACAGCCCTCGTCAAAATCACCAACGACCTTCTTCACGCAGCAGACTCTGGACTACTCACCATCCTCATCCTCCTTGACCTCAGTGCAGCCTTTGACACCATCTCCCACCCTCTTCTACTCAACCGTTTGGCTGGCATCGGGATAAGTGGCACTGCTCTGTCCTGGCTCACATCCTACCTCACTGACCGTCAACATTTTGTGCAACTTGGAAACAATAAGTCTGGGTCATCGGGTGTTACACTGGGTGTCCCCCAGGGATCAGTGTTGGGTCCACTTCTCTTCACCATCTACCTCCTACCCCTGGGCACACTCCTCCGTCACCATGGGATTCACTTGCACTGCTATGCCGATGATACACAACTTTACCTCTCCACCAAACCCACTGCTGCCTTCCCTCCCTCCCCCTCACTTCATGTCTGGATGACATCCAGAGATGGATGAGCAGGAACTTTCTAAAACTCAACGGCAATAAAACTGAAATTCTCCTCATCGGCACCAAATCCATCCTCACCAAATTTCAACAGACCCCAGCCACCCCCATCACCATAGACGGATTCCCTATACCCTTCTCTCCCCAAGTCAAGAGCCTCGGCGTCACCCTGGACAGCACCCTCTCCTTCGCCCCTCACATTCAAAACATCACCCGGTCTGCTTTCTTCCACCTCCGCAATATTTCCAGACTCCGCCCCTCACTGTCCCAACCCAGTACAGAAATTTTGGTCCACTCATTTGTCACTTCCCGCCTAGACTACTGCAACGCCCTCCTCTCTGGACTCCCCACCAAGCTCATCAATAGACTCCAAATTGTCTGTCAGGATTCTTCCTAGGAATAGGGTATTGGAACCCAAGTGCAGGCAAAAAGGCAAACAAGAGACTTGAGACTAGAGAACTAGAGACTTTAGACGTGAGATACACTCACTTTACTTGAGACACGAAGACAACGAAGAACATGACAAACACAATGACGCAGCAAGGAAGACAGGAAACACAAGGGCTTAAATACACAGGACTTAACAAGGCACAGGAGGGCAGGGAACAAGGAACAACGAGAGGCAGGTGAACACGAGACTAGAAACAATAATCAAATTAACAAGGCAATGACAAGGCACAGGTGAGGGGCGGAGACACAGGAGACAAGGAAACACAGGACTAGGAACTACACAGGAAACACAAGGTCACATGACAAAAACCAGGAACTAGAAACAGGGTCACATGACAAACTCAGGAAGACACAGGAAACACAGGGGGCGTGGACAAACAGTAAACACAAGCACATGGCAAAAACACAGGAGATACAGACAGAGAACACAGGTGAAAACTACAAACTCAGACAGGAACAAAGACAAAGGAAACACGAAACAAAGACAGAAGTCCAAACCCTTACATTGTCCAGAACTCTGCCGCCCGGATCATCACCCGCACACGAACTCAGGACCACATAACTCCCATCCTCATCCAACTTCACTGGCTCCCTGTCTCCTACCGTATACAGTTCAAAGTCCTTCTCCTCACCTACAAAGCTCTCCACAACCTAGCCCCCACTTACCTCTCTGACCTCCTCCATGAACATACTCCCTCCCGCTCCCTCCGTTCATCTTCTGCTGGACTATTAACCACCCCCACCTCTCGCCTCAGTACAATGGGTGCCAGATCATTCAGTTGCATGGCACCCAGGCTCTGGAATTCCCTCCCCCCTTACATAAAACAGTCAGACACAATCTCATCATTCAAATCACTACTCAAAACCCACCTGTTTAAACAAGCATTCAATCTTTAGCCACTGGTTTTTATTTATTCTATTTCTTTTCTCCACTTTTTTGTAATGACTGTTTTTAATAATAATGTGATTTTATTCCTTGTATGGCGACCTTGGGTGTCTTGAAAGGCGCCTTGAAATTAAATGTATTATTATTATTATTATTATAATGTAGTGCTCAACATTGCCATAACAGGAGTGACTGGGGCAGGCAAGTCTACCTTAGTGAATGTACTCAGGGGTGTTGGACACAAGGATGAGAAAGCTGCAAAAGTTGGAGTAAACGAAACCACTATGGAAGTTAGAGCATACCCTCATCCCAACATGCCCAATGTGAAAATCTGGGACCTCCCTGGCATAGGGAGCGATACATTCAAAGCAAACACATATTTGAAAGATGTCAATTTCAAAATCTTTGACTTCTTCATCATAGCTAATGAAAAAAGATTCAAGGATGAAGACATGATGCTAGTGTAACGGAGGCCAGCTAGCGTGGCTAGCTCTGGTGGTAGTGTGTAAATCCTCATCACCCAATTCCATGGGCGCTTCTAACACGCTGAGTTAGAAGCTCGGGCTTTTAGCTCAGTTGGTTAGAGCGTTCCACTCCCACGCCGGGAGTTTGTAGCTTGCGGGGTGGCGGGTTCGAGACCCGTGTGCGGTGCGGACCGCCACCGGCTACATTGGTGCCGTGACCCGGATGGGAGTGAGGATTTGGAGGGTGAGTGTAACGGAGGCCAGCTAGCGTGGCTAGCTCGGTGGTAGTGTGTAAATCCTCATCACCCAATTCCATGGGCGCTTCTAACACGCTGAGTTAGAAGCTCGGGCTTTAGCTCAGTTGGTTAGAGCGTTCCACTCCCACGCCGGGAGTTTGTAGCTTGCGGGGTGGCGGGTTCGAGACCCGTGTGCGGTGCGGACCGCCACCGGCTACACTAGCAAAAGAAATCCAACGGAACAAAAAAAAATTCTACTTTGTTCGTACAATGATTGATGAGGATGTACGTGCAGCTAAAAGAAGAGAGGAGACAGAAGAGGAAACCCTCAATGAAATAAGAGAATACTGTAAGACTAAGCTCAGGGATATGGGACCTCCTCCCATCTTCTTAATCTCAGCTTTTGACCTACAGAAATTTGATTTCCAAAATCTACAAAATGCTTTAGAGAGAGATCTTCCACAACACAAGAGAGATGCTCTTGTTCTGAGTTTGCCAGTTTATTCCCACCAGTCCATTGAGAAGAAATATGAGACATTCAAGAAGGCAGTCTGGGTTTTGGCTGTTTTGTCAGGTGGAATTGCAGGGGTCCCATTGCCAGGCCTGTCTCCTGCATGTGATGTTGCTATTGTAGTATCATTCTTTACCAAATGCTACCATTCATTTGGTCTAGATGATAAGTCCCTTATAAAGCTGGGAGCCAGAGTAAACAGGCCAATACTAGAAATGGTTAGAGAATCAGATTTTGTTATGTCAATTGCTGATAAAACATTTCTTTCAACCAAACTGGCAGCAAGAATTGGAGCGGCAGGAGTCATTGAGGCAGTGTGCAGCCTTGTCCCTGTTGCTGGTAACATAGCAGCAGCTGGAGTATCTTATGTGACCACACGATTAGTGCTTCTGGAGGGTCTTAATGAACTACACAGAGTTGCAAAAAAAGTGCTTGAGATGGCAGAGCTCAAGTAAGCATCTAAGTGTCCTGTAAGGGACACTACTCTATATATGTCCATAGGTCGCTATATACTTTTGTCGTAAATTTCTTTGAACACACCAGTTCACTCACTACAATGTTACTCTAAGTCTAAAAGTATCTTACATGTAATTATGAGAAGTAATCTATGATTAGTTGTACTTAAGTAATGAAGGTAGTAGTACAAGTACAGTTTAAAGAACCTAGCTTACAACACATTTTAAAAAAGGGTAACCTGAAAAATAATCTCACACACACACACACACACACACACACACACACACACACACACAGTGATCATATCAGGTTGAAAGGAGAAATTAATTGATTAGTCAATAGCCCTGAGGCCACCAAGCACTGATTTGAAACAACAGAATAGAGAACCAGCAGCTAATGTCAGCATAAGAAAATGAAAATGAGTTTCTGGACATGAACGTGAAATTCTGGCAGGATAGGATTTAAAAACGACTCCAGCACCAGGCTTTTGGGATACTGTATCTCTGGGAGGAAATGACAAAATGGACCTTTTACCATTTACTATTTGTTTTACATAGTTGTAGTCTGATATATATACTGTATTTTACTCAGGTACTAAAAATGTGCCTAGAATGTCTGAGAAAAAAAGGTCCTTATACATATTGTGCAAGGTTGAGAATAGCCTCTGTCAAATCTATTTATGTATGAATCTACACTAAAATTGGCAACTTTCTGAATCCCAAATGAGGGACAATTTTTTTGCACAATTGTTCACACAAAACACATGTATTCAGTCTTGCAAATAAGTGAACTTGTGCATAGTGCAGTCTCTCTCTTTTACCTGATGACTAATTCAATCAATGATATGAGTATTCAACATTGTTTTTTTTATTTTGTTTTTGTTTTTTCTTTTGCAAAACTGTAGGGTTACACACAAATCACAAAAGATTTCACCCAATTCACCAAACATCATAAACTAGAAAAGCGCTCAGAGAGCGCAGACCTCCGCCAAGGCAATGTGGTCACAGACACAATATAAATTCCAGATCATGTTCTGGATAACCGATCGCCACCAAAATCAGTTCTTGCTTGTCCCAATATACACATTTTCCGAAAATTCATCCAAATCCGTCCCATACTTTTCGAGTTATCCTGCTGACAGACAAACAGACAGACAGACAAACCAATGCAACTGAAAACATAATCTCCTTGGCGGAAGTAATTACTTGGTAAAAAGACTCTGTGGGCCTATCATGAAAATTGTGCACTGTGCTTTCATGACTAGTGAAAGCTGTCATTGCTAATGCGTACAGGTACATTGTTCATTTTTATGTCAATATATTTACATTGTCTAAATAGGAGATGACTTTGCGCACTCACAGTGTCTGTAAAAAAAAAAAAGGTGAGGTCTATCGAGAAACACAACAGATGCTAATACAGACACAGAAAAAAGTCCACTACTGACTGGGACAAAACTGGTTGTTCGTCAGTCATGCATTCCTGACATGCTATTTTATGGAAACACAACAATAGGAACATGGGCGGAGTCAGAGGGGTGTCCGGGGTGGCACTGGACTCCTCAGGAATCTGATTGGCCACCCAAGGTGCACGCCCCACCCCACCCCACCCCTGATTGCTAATGATGACTGACAGTTCAGTTCAGCGCACGTCTTTGTAAGAAGCACTTTGTTTGAGCTGGAAAGCAATCGTCAGAGCTCATGCAACAATTGAATCAGTCTGAAAAATTGGAGCGGTTCTACTGTGAAAATATCACTTCAAGACTTCAGAACTTTTTATTGTAATTGCCAGTTGCCACAGGGTGCAAATAAAAAGCTAAAAAAACACTCATAATAAATAAGACAGTGTTCATACTCACACACTCACACGCACATAGCAGCTGTTTAAAGAGCATTTAAAGTTCTGATTGCCCAAGGAAAGAAGCTGTTGTTAAATCTGTTAGTTTTGCATCTGAATGAACTGAACCTTTTGCCTGAGCACCAATGGCGTAAATTTACATAGGGACCATAGTGACATGTCACAACCAATATTTTGGGAAGACAAAATAGTCCATACCAATATTTAGCATTTTATTTTTACATGACAAAGTTACAAATTTATTTGCATATTTCTTGCGAACACTACATTATACTTTTAGTAGTTATGTTTAGTTTTTTCGATGTCCCAGCATTCTGCAACCCAGAACAGCAGCACGAGAGTTGTTGATGCTGCAATTTCAGAGTCATGTTCGTCTCACATGGATGTAAACAAAGCGAAACTTTCTGAGACAGCACACATGAAGGAGACAGTGGTGTCTGGTAAGCTGCTAGGTACAAGAGCACCAAGGTCTGGACCTCTGTAATTCTTTCGAGCCGAAAATAAAATAGGTTAAACAATCATGGGCACTTCAATTTATCTATGTATTACCGCGAGTGGCCCCCGCCACCGCAATTAATATCGCGCGTGACATGGATTTCCATCACTGTCTTTCGGAAGCTATTTGTGGGTATATCTGCTATTACAATGGAGGTATTTGGTATCAAATTAAACTAGACAGCCAAGCCTATCCATTGGTATCACTTGTAATTGCACTACCTTGAGCTTTAAGGGTTCAATTTCAGTGTAAAGACCATCCACATTTAGTAGGGGGAAAATATCTTTATCTGCTATTATAGGCTAAACTGGGTTTAGTTGGCTGGCTGGGGTTCCACCCAATCTAACCAAGAACTTGCCAAAATCACCACACATTATGATATGGACTAGACCTATAATTTACTCAGACAAGTTTTCTAACATCCATTTGCAAGATGAAATTTTAGTAGTAGCCTAGATGTACTGTTCAATTCAATTCAATGATGTGCAATTAACTCTCATTCATTTAAATAGATAAATGTATAGCCAACACTACTTTTGGAATCACACAAACCAACCCAATAGACACAGGAGGAAAAACTTCATCACCACATAAGTAAAAGCACAAAGTTATGCAATGTAGGCCATTAGCAGATAACCTTAAAACCATTGTCTTGGCAGTATTTTTGGGCCAGGCTATTCTATGGAATTTTATATTGGAAAGCATGCATCATTTTTTATTTATTTATTTATTTATTTATTTATTTTTTGGGGGGGGGGGGGTGGAATTGTCCCTACCAATGTTGAGACCAAACTTACGCCCTTGCTGAGCACTACGATAAAAGTTTTTTTTTTTTTTTTGTCATATTCAGTGGACCCCCTGAAATATCCTTGGCCACCCTGTACCCAAAGTCCAATGTGGCATCAAATTTCATTATACTTCAAAGTGGGAAAAGATGAAAATTCTGGTTGAAGTTGCCCTAAATCAAAGTCAAAATAAAAGTTTGCTTCTGCAAGCAATTTATTATGTTTTGTGCATTGGGTGAAAGGTTTAGTGATTTGTGTGTACAGTGTTGCAAAAATAGTTTCAAACATTATGCAAAACAAGGGATGTCTATGTTCCCACAGCTCTATGTTCCAACAGCTCAATGTTCCCACATTTCTGTTGTGTTGGTCTTACATTTCACACACAATGGCCTTACTGTAATGTTAGAACCCTCCCTATTGTTTCAGTTCCCAAACAACTTATCAGCAAATGAAACCAAATACTTCCTTTTTCATCCAATGAAACTTTCCTATCATGAAATACATGCAAGTATAGTTCAACCAGGGGGAATGTTTGTGGTTATCATGCTGGTGGTGCAATAGTTGTGCTGTCTGCACATGACTGTGACATGACTTGCTCAATATGTTCCTGTTTTCTTACTCACATACTTGTATTCCCTCCAACGTTTTCCAACTGAAATTTAACTTTACAAGTTAGAACTCATTCAAATGCTCTCATTTGTCCTTTTTTGTTGTTATTTAAGCACAGTAGACAGTTGATACCCATCAACATCACACAGTACCCAGTGTGTTGTTTAGGCATACCAATCTTTGCAGAGCTCTCCCTAAAAACGAAACATGACAGGAAGACTCATCACCGGAGTTCTAAACTAAACAAACAAAACAGCAAGTAAATTCCAGCTTTAAGTGTGGAACCTCAGTGAATGTGACCAAAAGCCAAATTAACTATGGTACAGTAAACATAACCAGTGATGATTGTGTAAAAATGAAAACAGCAAGGGAAATTACCAAAAAAAAAAAAAAAAAAAAAACCTAAAAAAAACAAAGACATTTAAAACGACACAAGAATAGAGAAAAGTAGCCCTGCATTAGAAGAAATCATGAATGAACTGATGTTTCAGGTCCCAAAGACGCTTCATTTTGTTTAAACTTTGGACATGACCCAAGAGACTGCAAAGGAGTCAATTTAGCTTTATCTGTCAAAAGCAATCTACAGAATGAATGAATAGTCAGCATGTCAATTTCTGGGGGGATATCTATTATTTCGTTTTTTGTTTTTCCCCTTTTCAGCTTTAAAATGACACTCCATAGACTTACAATGGGGCATAAAGTGGCCAATAACATATAACCAGTAGTTTGTTGGCTGGGTTGCACCCAGGTTTTGAACCTTGGATTTCAGTTTTATACCAGCCCATGTCTGATTTCCTGAAAAAAGGGTGATTTGCCCCTAGGTAGATTTCGGTACAATAATATATATTATATATTATATATTATATATTACATATTATGGCATGCCGTTCAGGAAAAAAAACCTTGAATATATTGAATGAAACTCCTGAATATATTGAATGAAATGTAAGCTGGGAACATTTCTGGTTTGTTTTATTTTTATTTTTATTATTATTTTCCTTCACTCTCCTGGTGGCTGATCTATTTGTCACCCTTTTTGTCCGCAGTGTATCACCTCATGTTCGTCCCCTGTAGGTCACTAATTAAATTAGAATGGCCGTCAATGAGTTCAGGTGATTTTGGAACGGCACAGGTATAGGCACCTGGGGTCCTAATGCGGAAGTGTCTCACTCCTGGTAGCTTGGCGTTTGTGGGTGGCAGTGTTTGGGTACCGTGGCCAGCTTTAAGCGTGTATGGGGAGAACGCACCACTGGCATTGTTGTGGAGCTTCAGCAGCCGGCGCTAGTCGCTGCGTCTGAAGTGCTGCTGTGTAGCGGGTTTGCCAATGAGGGGTAAACGTTTCCTAAGTAATACCTACAACGCGCTGGCTTGGTGAACTCAAAAGTGCCCAGTGTGACTGCACTGGTGTCAGCTGCTGTTATTTATGAGTGTGTTTTGCGTGAATGTGGCTTGTCTCGTTATTACTGATTTTTTGGTTTTTCCTCTAACTTGTGGGCCGTATTGGTTAATGACACGGCTGCTGTGAACCACAGGTTAGAGTTATTTTTTTTTCTTTTCTTTTGCTTGTCCTGTCTTGTCTCCCCTCCCCTCCCCTAGCTAGCCTTGGTCTGGTCTAATTAGCCTAGGTAAAATTGCATGGTCTCTTTAACTCTTAATCACTTGAAGTTTTGAGTGTCAATGCTGTGAAATCTGACTTCCTATCTAGAGTGCTTATTGCCATGTCATAGTTAATACAAAGTTGCAGTGCATAGATTTGCTCCTTGGTGTGTGGCGTTCTGAGTGGCTTAAATCTCCTTCCACGTGTGCTAGTGAGACCTATGCTTTTAAGAGTGCAGTAGGCCAGACTTAGTGTAAAGGGTTCTGGGGATTTTCATGTTATTTATTGGTGACCAACCTATTTAATAAAGATTGTATTTTTATATTCCTTTTCCAAACCTGTGCAGTTTCCCCTTACTCTAACATATTAGGTTAGTATACTGTAGGGGGTGGCATAGTCAGTATCCACTAGTGGCCGCTACATTCTGGCGTAGTCGGCAGGATTTTATTTATTTTCTTGCTGTTGGTTTTCCGTTTCTTTCTTTAGTAGTTATTAGGTTGGTCATCAGGCAGGTGTGTGTGCGTGCGTGTATGTGTTTGTATAAAGAACAGCAGTTGGCATCCCAATGGACAGCAACGGCGATTTACACGTACTACCGCCGTGTATATAGGGACAATCAAGAGCTGATTAAATGTTGGTAGCGGTCGGTGATCCACAACGTGATCTGGAATGCATATTGTGTCTGTGACCACATTGCCTTGGCGGAGGTCTGGCTCTCTGAGTGCTTTTCTAGTTTCTTTCTGCACTAGTCATGGTGCGAGACATACGCTACTGGATACCACTCTGTGTCGTGCCTCTGAAGCAGCACAGCTCCTAAGCCTGCTTTAGATGCATCAGTGGACACCTTTAACGGCTTGTCCTGATCATAGAATTTCAAAACTGGCTCCCGAGTTAAACTGCTTCTCAGCCACTCCCATTCTCTAGCATGTTCTGCCATCCACTGCCACATTGTGTTAGTTTCCAACAAGCTTCTCAAAACTCCTACATTTCCCCAAGTAATTAACTAGCCCCAAGGCTCTCTGTAGGTCATTTTTGTCCTGCAGTACTGGTAGCTCTGCTATAGCCCGAATCTTTTCCGGATCCGGCTGAACGCCTGCACCTGACAATTTCTCTCCCAGGTAAGTGATCTATTGCACCCCAAATTGGCATTTACTTTTGTTTAGTTTCAAACCTGATCTTAGCGCCTGAGTAAGAACTTTGTCTACTCTTTCATCATGCTCTGCTTTTGTTTTTCCCCAGACTACCACGTCATCAATAAAGACTCCTGCCCCTTCTATTCCATCAAAGAGCTGCTGCACAATCCTATGAAACACTTCAGGGGCTGAGCTAGTTCCAAATGGCAATCTTAAAAAGCAATGCCTCCCAAATGGTGTATTAAACGTGCACAGTTTAGAGCTTTGCTCATCAAGCACGATTTGGTAAAATAGCATGCTCCACTCATTGTGCTGGTTATGTCTGACTTAGTTGGTAGCATGTAGTGCTCTCGCTGAATCGATTTATTTAGATCTTTAGGATCTATGCACAGTCTCAAATCTCCATTAGGTTTCTCTACGATAACCAAGTTCACCCATTTAGTGGGCTCTTCAATTTTCCTAACAACTCCCTCTCTCAGTGAGACTAATTTTCCTTCAGCCTCTTTTTAAGTGCAACTGGCACTGTTCTTGCTGGATGTATAACTGGATCAGCATTATCCTTAAGCCCTCTTTTATGTTTGCCTGGTAGGCGACCTATGCCCTTGAACACCTCTTTGTATTCTTTCACCCAGTCTTTGTCTTTACTCCTCTCCTTTGGCTGTCACTTTCTCTGTGTCTATGACATGAACGCTCTTTATCAGACCTAGCTGATCACAGGTTTTCAACTTCAAAATTGCTTGTCTATTGCCCTCAACAAGCACAAACAAAGCATTCACTTTCTGGCCTTTGCTAGACAATGTAACTCTACACACACCCTTTGTAGGTATTGGCTTATCATCATATGTTCTCAGATTTATCTTTTTATCTCTTACTTTTGGATTGTTTACTAGTCTATTAAAGTCTTTCATTGGCAGGATGTTTACCTGCGCCCCCGTGTCCAACTTCAGTGAAATGCCCGTACCATTCACGTTCAAGCATGTGTAACAGGTAGACCTGTCAAGTCTTGAAGCGAGTGTTGTCCCTTACCAGCTCCCATACCGTCATGACGTCACTGGCTTAGATAGCCATGAGTGGCTAACCATTTACTGGCGGCTAGGCGTTTGGTTTATAAAAGCAGTCAGCGTTGGGTTGGCTCGTTGGAGGTAATATTTGTTGCTGTTCTGCCCGGTGTTCGGCTGGTACAGACCGTATGATCTGTGACCGCCCGGATCGGTTCTGATGTGCATTTGTAGAGGCTCGAGGTATGTGTGTGTATTGTAAACATTGTGTGTAATCGATGTGCTTCATCCAAAACACTCGGGGTGATGTTCTGATTTGTTAATCGCCTGCCCCTGGTGCCCTGACGGTTTCTGTTTGTAAACTGCACTTTCTGTCTACTTGTACGAGGTATGTAACCGATCCTGTGTCTATCAATCCACTGTAAACCGTGATGTGTGTAATGGACTATGGCTAATTACTTTATTGTGTGCCCAATTCCTCAGAGGTGCCATCGAGGGTTCTGGGCACTGTATGTCTGCACCGGGGCAGATTGCCCATCGCTGTTTTGTCCCTACTGAATTTAGCTTGCCTTTCTGTTTATTTGTGTCTTGCTTTCTTTTATTCGACCACCAGTCCCGTAGCTCGCAGGGCAGATCCCAGTAGGACTCGTTTTAACTTGAATTGCAGTGAATTGACTCACCTGTGTTTAGTGGTAGCTATACTGATTGAATCACTTGCTTAGTGTGGTATGCCTATGAGGATGTGTGAGTGTGTGTGCAGTACCATAGGCCATTGTTTCATAGCACGAGTGGTGTGAACCAACACATTAGTTTCCACTGGTAACTTGCCATAACATGCACCGGGAACGAAGTA
>JAODXP020003654.1:0-36229 GCA_027497455.2 Sardinella longiceps
GGACTTCCGGTTTGGTAAATGAGTGGATAGACGTAAAGCTGAGAGCTCCCGGAACATGAAGTGATAAAACAACGAAAAGCCAAAATTCAAAAGTGCAATAAGAGAGGGGATGAGTAGCAAAAAGGAACTGGCCAAAAGAGAAAAGGAGAAGAAGCTAAGAGAGCGAGAAAAAATGGAAGAAAGAAAGGGAGACGATGCAAGCAATGACATGCTAGCTAGCATGAAGGCTGGCTTTGATAACGTCTCTAAGCAGATTGAGGCTAATAGTGAGGAAAGCCGAAAAGAAATGAAGGATATACGAGAGAGTATTCAGAATCTTGGAAGTATGTTGAGACAAGAGCTAGCCACATTTAAAGAGGAGATGGGTAACAGGGTCGAGGCCATCGACAGGAAAATGGAAGCTCAGGGTCGAGATATAGCAGATATGCAGGAGCGCGTGGTTGAAACTGAGGAATGGAATGCTAATTTGAAGGGGATCCTAGCCTCTTCCCTTCAACAGCAAAGGTGGCTACAGCAGAAAGTAACTGACTTAGAAGGGAGATCGAGAAGGAACAATATTCGAGTCTGGGGAGTCCCGGAGGGCGCAGAGAAAGACTCGGTACCCGAGTTTATGGAGCGTTTGATTCGTGAGGAGCTTAAAATTGAGGAAGACGCCAATCTACAAATACAGCGTGCCCACAGAGCATTGGCACCGAGACCTCCCCCAGACAAGAACCCTAGAGCGATCATAGTCAACTTCCTGCAATACCAAATCAAGGAGAATATTCTCAAAAAGGCTTGGCAGACAAAAATCGAGATTGATGGAAAGAGAGTGACTTTTGACCACGACTACCCAGCAGAGGTGGCTGCAAAGCGACGTAGCTATGCGGGCCTGAAGAGAGTTCTAAAGGGAGAAGGAATTAGGTTCCAGTCACCGCTAACGGCGCTGAGAGTTCACTGGCAAGGAGGAGTTCAGACCTACAACACGCCGCAAGAAGCTGCAAGGGCGATGGAGGAGAAGGGAATAAAAGTGGATGGTCGGATAGAGGAACAACCGACACTGGAGCAGCAGCTCGAGTCTGCTTTCAAGTGGCGCAGAGTAGGAGATGAGGACACCAACATCGCAGGGAGAGCAAGGAAGGAGCTGCAGCGGTTCACCTGGAGGTCGTGAGATGAAGCAAGAAATTATTCTGTGGACTAGAACCTAGGCCTACACAACGGAATCACGAACTTTTGTATTTTCCATTTGGAATCCAAGTAAGCTATTTTAGATAGTTGGCTGATCTCTCAGAGCACCGTAAGTAGCCTGTGAGCATGCTAGTATATAGCCTATAATCCCCCTTTTTTTCTGTTATGAGAGACTGTAACCGATCAGACGTTTTTAACTTTGTTACTAAACCTGATTTATGTTACTTTCAACGCTCAAGGGGTTCGTGACTGAATGGTATTCTAGGTTACTGTAAATACTTTCATTAATGTTTGAAGACCTGCGTTGGTGATAGTCTATCCCTATATGCTCAATGTAATATGTATGAGCATTTGTACAATAATCAATCGCAAGAAGCCGGGATGCGAATGTTTGGACATATGTTGGACCATAGTTAGCGTTAGAACGGTGGACTTCAATGGCAGAGTTTTCCACCGCTAAGAGGGACGCCTCCTACGAGAGGATATTCCCCTACACCTCACCATACAGGAGGAATGGGGAGCGATAAAGAACCCCATGAATTCACCACCCTTAGTCCAAAACCAATTATTTAGTTAAACTAGATGTTCATAAGTTAAAGAAAATCAACAAGGCCTTGCCCTGGCCGCGCAACTGTCTCTGCAGAAGATTCCAACCAGGCATAATGTCGGTGAGTGACAGTCCATTCAAGAGAACTTAGTCCAACAAAAGGCAAAAAATGCGATCGGTGCTTGTGGTATACCACGTGAAAAATATACAAAAATGAAATGGATCTCACCGGATCAGTAGAGAATAATCCACAGTAAAGGTTGTGTTTCAGCGCGTCCATTTTGCTGGAGACGCGCGGTTAGATAGATCATAGGCCGTGCGGTATTCCATCTTATTACGTTTATGTTGTCTCCCAGTTGAAGACGTAGTTACAAACTTATCAATGAATTACTACGCAACTCAAAGGAGACTAAAATTCACAAGTGTAGTAGGTGCAGGTTCAGAGACTGGCGCCACACATTCAGGACACATAGCGCACTTGACTGCTCATATGCACTCCAGATGCACGAAAACTTTTCGACACCATTGTGTGAACACTTATTAAGTGTTGAATTGCGAGGGGATACTTGCATATGTGGAGGGGACTTTAATATGGTATCCTGAATTCATACATTTAGACATACAGTGGACAATGCATATCACAACAAAGATACGTAGATATCAATGACTATTCAGATACATGAACATTATATGGCAATCCATGTAGATGTATGTGAGAGAACAAGCATACCTTGAAGAGGGACTACTACACACTAATGTCAGACGCCATCACAAGATGTACTCAAGGCTAGACTATTTCTTTATGGCAAAGGGTGAAATGCATAGGGTAGACGACTGTAGGATAGGGGTAGCATATTTATCAGATCATAATGCAGTATACTTGACAATAAACTTAAACAAGAGAAAGAGGACTACAGTGTGGAGGATGAATGTGGGGATATTAAATGACAAAGACTTAGTGGAAAGGACTAAAATTGATATAAATAGGTATATAAAGGAAAATGATAATGGGGAGGTTGATCCAACCATTCTTTGGGATGCTCTTAAAGCAGTCATCAGAGGGAATTTGATGGCACAGACAACACTACGCAAGAAATCCAGACTTACAAATTACCAGACTCAAATTGGTCACTTAAAGGACTTAGAGAGAAAGCATACTGACACAAGTGACCCTGAGGTGCTTAGACAAGTGAAAGAAACAAAAAATAAAATTGATAATATATTGTTATCAGAGGTGGACAAGAAGGCTAGATTTGTCAAACAAACCTATTATGAGGGAGGCTCCAAAGAAAGCAGATTACTGGCTAGACGTATTAGAAAACAACAAGCGTTGAATACCACATACAAAATTAGAGACCCCCAAACAAATGCCTTGCTCACTGAACCAGAAGAAATTGAGAGAGTATTCAGGGAATATTATCAAAACTTATATACACAACCAGCAATGGCAGACGAACATGATATGGAAAGCTTTCTGGAAGGGTTGGATCTGCCATCAATAGGGGAAGAGCAGAATACTGTATTGACTGCTGAAATCACAGAGGAAGAAATGGAATGGGCAATCTCTAGAATGAAAAACAATAAATCTCCTGGCAGTGATGGATTCCCCTCAGAATTCTATAAGACTTTTAGGCAAGAGCTGAGCCCAGTCTTGTTAGCTTCATTCAGACACACAATTAAAGAAGGTAGAATCCCTCCCTCATGGAAAGAGGCCATTATCACAACAATACCTAAAGAGGGTAAGGATAAAGAGCAATGTAGTAGCTTCAGGCCAATTTCTGTCCTTAACGTGGATTACAAGATGTACACCTCAGTACTATGCAAAAGATTTGAGACATTCATGACAGACATTATAGATGAAGACCAGACTGGCTTTATTATAGGAGGACAGACACAGGACAATGTTAGGAGAATGTTACATATTATAGAAAATATCCAACGAACCAAGAGTAGTGCAGTTTTAGTTAGTGTAGATGCTGAGAAAGCTTTTGATAGTGTCAATTGGATATATTTATATAAGGTGTTAGAAAGATTTGGTTTCAATAAAAAATCTGTACAGTGTATTAAAACATTATATCAAGAACCAACTGCCAGGGTCAAGGTGAATGGTAGTCTCACTGATTCCTTTGTTCTGGGGAGGTCTACTAGACAGGGGTGTAGTCTCTCTCCAACTCTTTTTGCAATATTCATAGAACCATTGGCACAAGCGATTAGGCAGGATCAGGGTATCAAAGGGGTGAAGGTGAATGGAAGAGAACATAAGATAGGTTTGTTTGCGGACGATGTAGTGGCCTATTTGGAGCAACCAAATGAGTCCTTTCCTGCGCTGATGAATCTAATGGAGGAGTATGGATGCTACTCAGGATACAAACTTAATGTCACCAAAACACAAATCTTGGCCATAAACTATGTCCCTACATCACAGATAGAAGAGAAATACAAAATTAAGTGGAATTCAGACACAATCAGATACTTGGGAGTGAACATCACAAAGGGAGTGGGGAAGTTATATGCAGCAAATTACATTCGGATCAATCAGAAACTCAGACAAGACATAGGAAGATGGTCATTACTACAATTGGATCTGAGTTCAAGGATAGAAATAATTAAGATGAATGTATTAACAAGGTTACTATATCTGTTCCAGACTCTGCCAGTTATGATACCACAGAAACAGTTTATGGAGTGGGACAGATGGATATCCAGGTTCATTTGGGGGGGTAAGAGGCCCAGGATCAGATATAGCACCATGCAGCTCCCAAAGGACAAAGGAGGAATGGCAGTTCCAAATTTGCAAAATTACTTCTATGCTGCACAGCTCAGGGCTGTAACATGTTGGTGCAACAACAAATATGTAGCTAGATGGAAAGATATTACCTCACTCACGTCCAGATGTGGCGCTACGCGCGTTCATCTGATATTCAGCGATAGACGAATTATTTCAGGAGCCAGAAATCCTTGAATCTAACTGGGCAAACGGCTTGTCCATCAATTTAATTGACGTACACTGCAGCTAACCACATCGAAACCAACCGATGACGCTCGTTACGTTTGTTGGATTGGTTGGATTCAAAACAGTTGCTTCTTCGCTACGTCACACCCTCTACAGCAGCCAGCGGCCCTGATTGGTCCGGTTAGAGAATAATGGCTTGAAATCTCTCTGATGGGCTTCAACATCAGATCGTTGCGCGGAAGTGCCTTTACGAAAGTTACGTAGCGCATGATCTGACGTGAGTGAGGTAAGGAAAGATATTGAAATAAGCCCAAAGACTAGCCCAATACAAGTATTAATAACTAACATGGAATTGTTTAAGAGAGATGAGGAATTGTTAGACCCAATAACTAAATTCACATTAAGCATTTGGTACTTGGTAGTGAGAAAGTATGGGCTCCAGTCTGAAGTAAAGATTCTGAGGTGGATAACTAATGACAAGAGATTCAAACCAGGGATTATTGATGGTGGTTTTGGGAGATGGGCAAATAGGGGCATTACAGCAATATGTACAATTGTTGAGAGGGGGGAAATACAGAGTTTTCAGACTCTAAGGGAGAAATTTGATTTGGACGCAAACAAACTTTTTAGATATTTTCAGGTGAGGGATTATTATTTAAAGGATATAAAGTTAGAAGAACCAAGAGAACAGAATGGGATCATTAAAATAATTATAAAAGCATATGAAGGGAGAAAATGCAGAGTAATCTCAGCTCTATACCAAGCTATAGGGGCAAGTGGAGGTAATTCTACTGCCTATGTTAAAGAAAAATGGGAAAAAGAGCTTGCAGTAGAAATAACAGAAGACGACTGGAATAACATCTGCAGGGTTCAGCACTCAGCCACCAGCTCTAGGATTTGGCGAGAATTTGGGTGGAAAAACATAATAAGGTTTTTTATAACACCAAAGATTCAGGGGAAATACATGCCTGATCGGAGGTCATGTTGGAGGCTATGTGGTCAAGCTGAGGCGGACCACACACATGTGTTCTGGAAATGCAAAATGATAGAGGGATATTGGGAGGAAGTCTGGAGGGTGCTAAGGGAAGTACTGGGATATGAGATACCAAAGACTGGTTTGGTACTGTATCTGGGAAACATCCCACAGGAGGAGGTACAGGGAGAAGACAGATATTTGGTGAAGGTTTTATTAGTGGCCAGCAGGAAGGCTATTACAAGGGCCTGGTACAAAGTAGATCCTCCAACTAAAAATCAATGGCTAAACATTGTGGAGCAGATTTATGACATGGAGAGATTTACACATGTACTGAGAGTGAGAGAGGAACAATTTGAGGGAAAGTGGGAAAAATGGAACTTTTATATAAGGGGTGAGGTGGACACCACTAGCAATTTTAGCAAGGATGATTGAAATTGCTGTACTAAGTCTCTATGTAAGGATCCATAAGCTGTAGTTTGTTCTTTTTGTTGGTCCCTTTTCTTTTCTATGGTTGATTTTGTTTTTGTTTGTCTTTTGTGTATTTTTGTACATTTATGGAAAATCCAAATAAAAAATTAAGTTTTAAAAAAAGAAGTGTTTTAAATGATGTTGGGTCACTTTCAATGGTCATTCCCATGCATTCCCATTCAATCCAATTAATTTAATGCATTTTTAATCCATGGTTATATGTGTTGTAAAAGCCTAAAATGTAGTGATATTGCATTAAGAACAATAGAGTATCACTAATTACATTTACAAATGTTTTAAAGATAGGGAGGAAATATACATCCTTGCAGTTTACCCATTTAACTGGACATATGGCACATTTGGAGATTTTTTAAATGTATTTCCAGTTATTTTTAATCAAATATGCATTTTCCTTTTATAATAAAAAGTTTGAAATACAATGAAAATGTTTTTCCCATATGCCATTTCAATATAGTAAAATTTCTTTAATAAAAATAATACTTTTTTACACTAAAATGGCTCAAAACAATGAAAAACTGATTTTTACCATAAATTCATTTTGTGACCGTTTGGTAGAGGTTCATAAATCATCTTTTTTCTACGTCATATGTCAGGCTAATAGAGCAGGATGAAACAAAAAAATTTTTCAGGGTGTGCCAGTTAAAGGGTTAAAGAGATATCCCCAGATGTCCATACCGTAAAACAAAAAGTGATTAATATATACCATTGCACAAGTAAATCTACATGAACACCCTCATTCATTATACATAAACAGTATGCAGTAAAGATTTACATGACCTTTCAAAAGACACTATGACCAATGTGATGCTGTCACAGGTAAATTTCAGAACAACTGACTTGGTACAAAACAACAAATAGTAACAATGGCGAAATGACAAAATATGTTGTATGTATCAACATACGTTAATCTATTTAATAATTACTTATTGATGATGAATCAATAGTCATCAATGAGCAACTAATCATTTGTTAATGCTTAACTAATGCTAAGTGGTGTACCATTATTATAAGGAGGTCCTGAAATGGCTCTAATATGACAATGTCTTCACCGGACATATCTCACTTTAAAATTCTGAATTGCTTGTTTGATATTCCACTCCCATTAATATCTGTGTATTTTTTTTGTTTTGTTTTTTTTCCCTTCATCTTTCATTTCCTGATTTGTCATACAGAGCTTAAATCCACTGCATCTGACTGCATTCGTAAATGCCAAAATGACTACATCTGGAATAGAGATGAAAACGGTATGGACATCTACAGCCTGAAAATGACCATTGTGAAGGAAGGATCCTGTTCCAAACGCAGCTTTGGACCATCAGTCATGACTAAACCAAACAAAACAATCCTACTTGTGGGAGCAACTGGGGCAGGGAAATCCACACTGATTAATGGAATGATCAACTTTTTTCTTGGTGTCGGGTGGGAAGATTCCACCCGAGTTGAAATGATTCCAAAGGAGACAGGACTGTCTGAGGAGTACAGCCAGATCTCCAAAGTCACAGCTTATGAGATAAACCACAGAGAGGGATACAGGGTTCCATTTTCTCTCACCATAATTGACACTCCAGGGTTTGGAGACACTAACGGAATCAAACGAGACCAGGAAATCACAAAGAGGATCAAAGACTTCTTTTCTGACCCAGAGGGGATAATGAGCATCGATGCAGTTTGCTTTGTGGTCCAATCTGCTCTACCACGCCTGACTCATACACAGAAATACATCTTTGATTCTATCCTGTCCATCTTTGGAAAGGACATAAAGGATAACATTGTTATGCTGTTCACATTTTCTGATGGAAAAGCACCAGCAGCTTTATCTGCCATTAATGCAGCTGATGTTCCTTGTGCCAAAAAGCAAGATGGTTCCTGTCTTTTCTACAAGTTCAACAACTCTGTGTTGTTTTCTGGAGAAAAAGATGACCCTTTTGATGGAATGTTCTGGAAAATGGGTCTCATAAGCATGCAGACATTCTTTGATAAGTTGTCTAGCATGCAAAGCAAAAGTCTTCAACTCACAAAGGAAGTGCTTGAAGAACGTCAGCACCTAGAAACTGTAGTTGGAGGACTTCTTCCAAAAATCCAAATGGGGCTGTCAAAATCTAATGAAGTTACAGAGACACTTGCAGCCCTGGAAAATCACAGAAAGCTTGCAGAAGCAAATAAGAACTTTATATACTATGTTGACACTATGAAGATCAAAAAGAAGGATATCTCAGGAACTGGAATTCATGTCACCAATTGCAGGACATGCAACTTCACCTGCCATGATCGTTGTATTTATGCAGATGACCGTCAGAAGAGAAACTGTTGTGCAATGTCAAATGGCTCATGCACAGTTTGCCCAGGGAAGTGTCATTGGGAACAACATTCAAATTATCCATACATAATAACACATGTAATGGAAAAAGAGGAAAGAACATATGATGATTTGAAGAAGAAATATGATGACGCACTGGGAGGATGTGTGTCAACTGATAGATTAATGCAGGGCCTCTATGATGATTATGCTGCCATACAGAGAGAGGTTGTAGATTTCATTGAACAACTGTCAAAAATCCAGAAACGCCTTGGAGAGATCGCTCTTAGACCAAATCCACTGTCTGCTATTGATCACATTGACCTGATGATTAAAGGTGAAGAGATAGCTAACAAGGTTGGGAGTGTAGCACGTATCAACCAGCTGAAAGAGGTGAGGAAAGGAGCAGAGGTGCTGCAGAAGGTGAACAAAGGAGAGAAAATCCTTCCAGAGGAACAGCAGATTCACAGCAGATGGGAAAGCATCAAGAGAAACATGCATGGTGTTTTCAGAGATGTTGGAGCCTGGTTCAAATAATCTTAAAGGGACACCAGGCAATGTTTTTACTGTTAATTTAACAGCCTCTAAGTCACTTTGATAATTAAAAGGTTCATTGCGGGGTGACCGATGCCTCTCTCGTCATTCTCGAGCATTTGTTTCGCTGTAATCCCACTTGCAGAATGGCTGGTGCCGGGTCCACAAAATAGAAACTGAAAGTAGATATAACTGAAATCGCATATATTACCGTCTTGTCAGACAACGTAATGCACACACACAACTTAACATAACATCACTATAATTAAAAGGAATAAACATGTATGCAGTAAAATCTATAAAATGTCACTAAGTCATTGGACAAGATTTGGGAGAGGGATTTAAAACAAAATATAGACCCTGACATACAGGTTTCTATATGGGAGAAAATGCATAAAATATCAAATTCTGCACACACCAAAGCCATTAACAAGATCATTAATAGGACATTAGTAGAACATTCCATACACCAAGAAAACTCATGCTGATGGGATTATATACGAATGACAAATGTTGGCATTGCAATAAGGAAAAAGGTGATTATTCCCAATCCCACATAATATGGGAATGCCCCATTATGTATAACTTTTGGCAGAAAATTATATCAAGACTGTCGAACACTATTAAAGAAAAAATCCCTTTGGATCCCAAGTTGTGTATTTTTAATTATATTAGTTGGCCTCTTTTGAAGAAAAAAAAACTGTGTCCACTGGTTTAATGACAGCTAAAAGATTCATTGCTATGAACTGGAAGACTATGGATAACATAAATGAATACAGTACATTTGGTTACGGACATTTGAAGGATTAATAAGCCTAGAAGAAAGGTCCAGTTCAATATATGTGACCCTGCACGTCAAAATCAGTCACTCGGCACATTTTTTCAAAATTATGTTATTGCATTCACATGAAAGACGAGAAAATAAACTCTCAAACGATACTAATATCGACAATATGTGACCCACCACCACGAAACCAGGCATAAGTCTCCAGATATCAAAAATGAGTTATCTATTTAGCTTGATAGAGCAGATATAGAGGTTTATCAGGATGAAAAGATTATGTTTCTATCACAAGCAGAACCAGAGTTATGGCAAATTTACTCTCGGAGTTTGGACAACTTTTGCAATATGCCTTTTCAAGAAATCATCGAAAATGTCTTTGATCAGTGAACCCGGAACTTATGATTACCCTTAATTAGTTAACTGATTAAACACCTTTATTGACCAAATTTGAATGTAATGACCACAGAAACTGAAAATATAAGTGTTAAGGTACCGTTTTCTGCTAAGATGTCAAAACACATAAAAAATTGCCTACGTGTCTAAATTTGGCTGTAACTCTGATCGTGCCAGTGCTACTTATGCCTGGTTTCGTGGTGGGCAGTCACATATTGGCTAACAAATGACGGAGAAATGGGCGTTCAAAGTGTTACAATGTTACAAGTCAGAAACAAAAGAATGCTGAGAAAAACCACGATGAAGTTCATTAGCAATGTGACAAGGGGATTATTAGGTTTAGCTAGCTTCTGATGAGCCACTTCATTCTGCTGCCTACTACTACCAGTCTAACTTAAAAGTTAACTGATATCGACTGATCTAACATGCAGTCATGACAGGAATACATCTAATTGTGGACTTTACATGAAAAATGGATATAACATGGATATAACTTGAACTGTAACACAAGGTAAGAGCCAGTGTTTTGGTATTTTGAGTAGGCTATGCAACGATGCTAACTTTAACTTTGTAAATGCAGATGTCAGTATGGGATTTATGGTTGCCATGTCTTGTCTGAGTGATAGCAGAACAATCAGCAGACAGTTAATATTTGGCTTGTACCGATTTTAGCAGTACTAAACACTCAACAACTTTTTAATGACTAGCTGAGCCTAAGATACTTTATCCCCCCGTCTCTGACTAGCTATCTTCAAGCTCAGTCAGCGACTCGACGTTAGCTCCATCTAGAGGATTTTTATGGGTCCAAACAACATGCAAGTTAAAAAATGTTGTTTCAAAATATTGGAAAGGCCCTTGACATTCAGATTACTTATTTTATTCCTTCTAATCTATGACGAATGCTCACTTGCTGGTGGTAGTTTACTAAACCCTTTAGGTAGCACTAGAAATCTTTGATATGACAGCTAAGTTAGTACAATGCTAAATTAATACATGCCTTCTCAACAAACACATTTTTAACCCATTTAAGGTTTGAAGTTTGGCACAATTGAATTAGAAACTGAAAGTGTAGGCTTTATACTGTCAAATTGTGCTGAAATGTGAAATTCGACTTTTTTGGTGCAAGCATTCCATTTTTAGAATTTTCTCAGAAACGAAGGTTGCGCCAAGCGACTGGTTTTGATTTGAAACGTCACATATAGACTTATGTCTCCTATTTGGAAAAAGATAAAGTCACACATATTTAGAAATATATATATTAATGGCAAGTGTTTGATTACCATCAGATCTTGTTATTTGTTTTTCTGTCTTTTATTGTCTCTCTTTTATTTCTCTTTGTATGGAAATGTATTGCTGCCTAGAGTCTGTTTGTTTGGTTTAATTTTATCTGATGACCTCTTGTTAAGATTTAAGAACAATTGATGTGGACAATGATCATATGGATGGATTTGTGTGAATATGTATTCCTGAGCATTAACATAATAAAATTATATAAAAGAATAATAATAAAAATAAAAAAGACAACGTAATGCACAAAAATTATTATCTCTGGTTAGTACTCTTTGGTTTGCAAATAAATTTACATCAATTGTTGAGAATGTCCAATGTAGTATTTTTTTTTTTTTGGCGACTGTAGGTGGAGCTCCGGAGATAGAAAATGGTAATCCTGCCTGGTGCTTCTTTAAAATATCTTTAAGAATTGGTTAAACTTTATATTAGCTCATTCACCATTAACTAGTTTCTTATTAACATGCAAATTGATAACATACTAGCCTTTTCATAGTCATCACTAATCACTTATCAATATGTGGGTGGTTGACATGACATGGCCTTTTTTTCTTCCAATTTTGTTATTTTGTTTGTGCCAATAAACTAACCTATTAACTATAAAATATGTATTTAAGAACTTCATTTGTGTATTTAAATGCATTTTATATCATATGGTGTGAAAAAATAATCATATGGTGTAACAGAAAACCTTGATATTGTGTCACACCATAGGACATATTGTGTCACACCATTGGACATGTGTCTTCATGTTAACACCCTAAAACCTCCTAAAGGTAACACTGGCAGAAAATAATTTTTAGTTGGACATTTTTGGGTAAAACCAGTCACACCAAATGACGAAGAAAACAGAACTGAAGCAGGAGTGCCAGATATACTGGATTTTTTGGAAAAAACATGAGGACATATGTTGTTCTTTCCCCCGAAAGAAGAAGGACCCCATTCAGCAATGGTCTCCAGACAATTGCCCGTTTAAAAAAAGGAATATGGTGTCACACCATATGACATTGATTTCTGGGACAACACGTTTTTGTTAATAGTGGCTTCAAAATATTCTGCCTGAACTTTTAGCTAAGTACCCTTAAAAGTCAACCTCTGGGTGATCTATATGATTGAATAAACAGAAAATTAATTAATTTTCTTGCTTTTACCCTAAATCAAACTTTTAGAGTCAGGATCGGGACAGCTAAAAATCTGAGTTTTTACTGATTTGGCTGAAAGTTGTGGAAAATGTGGACAATGTCACCACAGTTTCTGACACACTTTTCTATCATGTAATTATGATTAACACAGGGGACCAAAAAAATGCTATGCCATGTCAACCACCCATATGACCTCATTCTACCCATAGTAGATCATTAACTAAGTATTTCTACAGTATTACCTCCTGATTACAGCTTATCCATAGTAAGTTAGTGGTTGAATATGAATTGTGATCTCAATATGAAGGAAATTTTAACATGCCAGTTCAATAGGAACAGTTATTCTCAAAAAGACTTTAATAGAAAAGACAAAATTAGGACTTATTTGGATAGAATTAGCACTTGTAGTTTAGGTTTTGTTACAATGAGTAGATCATTTTTTTCATAGCATAGCATCTTTATCTGCCATTAATGCAATAAATATCCCTTGTGTCAGAAAGTCAGATGCTTCCTGTCTTTTCTATAAATTCAATAACTGTGTGTTGTTCTCTGGAGAAAAGGATTATCCTTTTGATCGAATGTTTTGGGAAATGGGTCTTATAAGCATTCAGACATTCTTTGATAAGTTGCCTGTAATCAAAAGAAAAAGGCTTCAACTCACAAAGGAGGTGCTTGAAGAATATCATGACCCAGAAATTATAGTTTTTTTCCCCAAAATATTTTTATTAAAAGCAGGGCTTTGAACCGGTTCAAGGAACGAAAACGAAAACCGGAAACTTTTTTAATTTTACATGGAACGGAAACGAAACCGGAAACGTTATTATTTTTTATGTTCTGGAACAGGAACACTTATTTAAAAATAATGGTAACCGGTTAAAACCGGTTTTATTTCGATCCTCAAAGTTTGTGTTGCCTTAGAATTAACTTAAAAAAAAAAAAAAAAAAGTAATTATTTTCCTGCGCGCGGCTGAGGTTCACCTGTGTGACATCACATTCGCTGAGTCAAAGTTCCCTTCCCTCCCAAACCATTCCTGGAGGAATCGCTGACTGAATGGAGATTGAGCGGTGGATTAAGTCTTCACCCCACATCTTAAACAAGAGGTAAATTACGACCCATCGTTAATTAAAACAATCATTACAAACACAATATCAATCACTATATTTGTCAACTCCACGTTAGTTAAACTAGCGAACAGTTGGCTAAAGTGAACACCTCTGTTTTCCCGATGCCCATGGCTATCTATTCTTGCTAACACTAAACGGAATATCTTTCTCATTTGTGGCAACTTTTCTCTTTGTGTAGATGGGAAGACATGCTGAGAATCCAAATTGACAGCTTTTTACCTTCGACCCAGCAACAAACAAATCAAAGTGCAGCGTTGAGGGATGTGGAGCCCAAATATCAGGCAACCTATTATTATTAATAGGCTAAGAATATAATTATTATTTAATAATGGTTGTAAATATTATATTTGGTTTAAGCTGGAAGAGGAAGCTGTTTCATAGCATTAAACAGCTGCAGGAACGAAATTAACCGTTCCGGGAACATTATTTTTTGGTTCTAACCGGTTCGGGAACGTCAATTTATTGGTGGAACACAAAACCGGAAACGTTATAATTCCGTTTCTGTTCGGAACGAACCGATTGGAAAAAAATAACGGTTCAAAGCCCTGATTAAAAGTTATATTTGTACATACATTTTGTCAATAACATAACACAAACTTAGACAATAACATTAAACCCCAAACAAACAGACAACATAGTCTGGGACAAAAGACAAAACAAAACAAAACAAAAATGCTTCTCAAGACATTAATCTTCAGTCATCCCACCAGACATCCCAGTCACTCCCTCACTCTCTAGAAAGGCTATAGATGGACTCCATGCTCTCAAATCTGTTACATTTACCCTTCACAATATAAGTAATTTTTTCCATAGCCATATTCAATGCCATTTCTTTTAGCCAGTCTGCTATACTTGGTGCATATGCTTTTTTCCAGTATAAGGCAAACGTTTAGCTTGTAACAAGCACCTGTCAACAAAATTATATTCCCTACTTCTCATTGGAGTTTCAAGAGGATATAAATGCAAGATGTATGTTTTTGCAGACAACGCTAAATTAACATTTATGATTTTATTAATCATGTCCTTTACTCCTTTCCAGAATGCATTTACGTGTCCACACTCCCAAATGCAATGATACAGACTGCCTTTGTATTTATTACATTTTGTGCAAGTATCAGGAATATTATCATTGTATTTGTGTAAAATAGCTGGAGTTACATAAGTCCGCATCAACCATTTATATTGTAACAATTTCAGTCTAACATTCACTGTTTGAGATTGAGCTTCCCTACATGCCCACATCCAATCGTCTACAGACAGATCTTCACTTAAATCTTTTTTCCAAGCTTCTAATTTGCGAAGTGACTCACTTTCTTGTGACTCAGAGACCATAGTGCCATAAAACTGTGAAATTAATCCCCTTTTATAGCAATCCTTTACCATTTCCTTCTCCAACATGGTCAAAATTGGCATATCCAAGAATCTCTTTTGAGATTCATAAATAAAGTTCCTTATTTGTAAATATTTGAAAAAAATGAGTCCTAGATATTAAATGAAGTAACTAATTCTTCAAAGGACAAGCTTATTTGAGGAATACAAATCTGCTATGGATTTTATCCCTTTCTCTGACCAAACTTTAAAGCCCCCATCCAAACTTCCTGCTTTAAACTTTGCATTACCCCAAATGGGGCTATAACAAGACAGATCATTAGATATGCCAAAATATTTCTTAACTGTGTACCAAACATTAATGTTGAGAACCATTGGATTAAGACATGTTTTCCTAAAATCTCTGAGATCAGCAGAATACAAGTACAGATTTAGTGACAGATTAGACATGATTGCACATGATTCCATATTGACCCAAGATGGGACACCTTGTGTAGCAAAATAAAACATAATGGTTCTGAGCTGGGCAGCCCAATATTACCATAGCAATTAGCAAATTAGGACACTGAAGCCCTCCTCTGTCATATGGCAAGTAAAGAAGTGAAAGACGGAGCCTGGGACCCCTGTTGTTCCAAATGAAATTACTAAACAATTTGTTAAGTTTTGGGAAAAGATGCTCTGGTGGAGGCAAGGGAATATTCTGGAATAGATAAAGCAATTTAGGTAAAATGTTCATTTTCAGTATGTTTATGCGCCCAATTAAGGATATGGGCAGAGTAATCCATCTATCAATAGAATTAGAAATATTTTCAAACAAAGGTTCATAATTTACTGAAACAATGTTCTCAAGCTTGGGTACAATTTTTATTCCCAGATATGTAAAGCTATCAGTTAGCTGAAAAATATCAGGAACGTTCTGCAGCTGTTCCCTGCGGCCATCTAATAGCATTAGCATGCTTTTTGAGTTATTGATCTTATACCCTGATATCTTCCCAAAAGTACCAATAAGTAAGGCTATGTTCAGACTGCACTCCAAATCTGATTTTTTGCATATCGGATCAACTTCTCATTTCTCTATCGACCGCGTTCACACTGCTTGTCATATCAGATCTCCATGTCCACTAATCACCTACCATATCCACGTAGCACACAGCTACAAGTAACAAGGAAGTATCAGAGATGGAAGAATAGCGTTACTCATCTTTATTTCAGTGCATCAATGCAGTCCAGCACAGCTGTTAGTTGCCTTTCTGATGCGTGGTTGAAAACTTTCACTGACGTTGCTTTCCACACGCGAGGTAAACCTTGCTTTCCACACGCGAGGTAAACTCCAACTTGCGGCAAATCCATAACGCGCCCTGACACGTTGTTATACCAAACGATACTGTTTTTTAAAAGGAGAATTAACATTGATCTCTCACTTCCGTCCATCTGCATTCCACGTGTTGCTGTTTGTCACGTGACAAATGACGCAAGTGACACGGTGAAATCTTATCAATGTGGAAAAGCTGTTCAGATCGCAGCATATCCGATATGAATCGCAATCGACACCACATGGGTATGTAGGGCATAACAGATTCAGAAAAATCGGAATTCATGTGGTTTTCTGCTGTTCAGACCACCCGAAATCAATTCTAGATACAATCTGGATATGCAAAAAATCGGATTTGGGATGCCAATCTGAACGAGGCCTAAGGGATAACATCGGGATGCGTTGCATTACTCTGTCGGGAGATGTGCCACGATAATGACTGCCTCACCAAACGTCATGTCGCTTATTACACAGCTACCTACTGTAGATACTTCCCAAAAGTACCAATAAGTTCTAATAATGCAGGTACAGAACAGCTTAGATGTTTTAAAAAGAGAAGAACATCTGCAAATAGAGCAATTTTGTGCTCTGTGTGACCAACTGTAATACCAGCTATGCTTGCATGCTTTCTAACTGCTATTGTCGTGTGGGCCTAAGCCTGGACGGGTTAGTCCTCCCAATTTACACTCCACAGGCAGAAGTAGTAAATACAAGTTTATTAAACAGAACACTTGGCCAAGGTAGCAGGTATGACGATATGGAACACTTCCAGTTACTCTCGCTAAAGGCTAAAGTGAGAGCGCTTCAAGATTAAACCCAGTGCCACAAATCATGAATTAGTACATGTCATATTCACACAATAGTGCAGGAAAGAAAAGCACAACACTCAAACACAACAGTCACTGCACACGAGTCCTCAGTCCGAGCTATGGTCAGCGTAATCCACAACGCCAACCCCCAGTCCTCAGGCCAAGAGGGTGAAGGAAAAGTTTGTCCTGGTCGGCTCTCCATCCGCCGACCAGGAAGCCAGATGAGGAGGGAAAGAGGTCCGCGTGTCACCCAGAAGTCCGCACTAGGCCACCTGGCTGCCTGGAGATGGAGGCCCTTGGTCGTCAGCCACCCCTTCTGGAAATAAAGTAAAACGTAGCCCTTAGCATCCACACAGCATAGCGATTAACCCCAGTCACACCAGCATGAGGAATGAGCACTTCCCTTTAATTGGAGGTTGAGAGCGATGTATCAAAAGTCATCTCCTGTGAGCCACTAGAGATCGAGGATTCCTTCGTCCACCTGCTGCAGTCAGGCCTCTGTGCTCCGCATACCGCTCCACTGCTCTTCCCCTCCATGCTGGCTGAATGCAGACTTATAAATTCAGCCCATTCTCCCCATTGTCCCTGCACATGCAACTGAGAACCAATCAGGACTCTAGAGGACAGGTAAAACCACACCCCAGTTTCTAGGCCCATCATCGGCTACCAGGGGGTCAAGAACGTGCAGATTAGCGGCAGCACTTTAGCATCGCCATATTTACGTATGGAGTCACAATCCGAACCATGCCAGCGCATGCACGAGAGTCATGCTGGGCACGAGCACTCATGCACTTACAGGTTGGTGGGCGGTTACATGCGAAATGTTATTTCTCCGGGGAGAGTAAAAGCAATATTTCATGATCTCTGGTTACTCTTTGCTTATTTCTTGAGGAGCTTGTTAAAAAAAGTGTACTGTCATGAATGCTATAAAACTTCAGGCACATTCTCGACAGCACTTTCTTCCTCGTGTTGTATTTCAAACAAACTAGGTGCATTATCACCACCGTCTGGACTGAAGGACTACTGGTTTTGTAAAGAGATTCAACGTGAGTCCATGCGTCATTTCCAACTTTAGAACTTTGCGCATGGGCAGCATGTGGCGTTGACAATGGCGTTGACTGTCAATTTACTGCATTTACTAGCCTAGCCTCGGCCATTCAGTTCTATGGAGGGCGGGACTTAGTCGTTGTCTCCAGTTTATAACCTCCTTGTCGGCTACTGCCCCAGTTCCAAGAGCCAATCACCTGTTCCCCTCTGTTCCAACCTCAGCTCAGCAACAGTCTCTTATCATTGGCCCAACAGACAATACTCAGAGCCAATCAGAGTGCACATACAATACAAAAGTTAAAACTCATTAGAAAACACAAAGAATTCACACAAGAATTTCACATTTCAATTATACATTCCAATTCATAACATGACACTATTGCAAAAGGTTCTATAGCAATTGCAAAGAGGAGTGGAGATAGGGGTGAACCCTGCTGACAGCCCCTGGATATGCTGAAAGGCTTGGACACCATATTATTAATAAGCACCTCAGCCATTAAATTGTTACAAAGAATTCTAACCCATCTGCAAAATTTCTCCCCAAAGCCAAATTTAACTAAACTCTCAAACAAATAGGGCCACTCTACCCTATCAAAGGCCTTCTCCGCATCTAACGCTAGGACAGCAGTGTCATGTTTATTCTTCTGATAATGGAGGATGTTGAGGAGCCTTCTCACATTATGAAATCCTTGTCTACGTTGAATAAATCAATTTTGGTCTTCTCCTATTAGTCCTGGCAACACTACTTCCAGCCTTTTTGCCAAAATTTGCATACTATCTTTGTGTCAGAGTTCAAGAGGATTATCGGACGCATGTTTTCACATTTTGTATCGCTCTTTCCTGGTTTTGGCAATAATGTAATTAATTAACAAAGGAAGGATGCCCCCTTCAAATATTTCTAATATTGTATCCCAAAGTGGCCCTACCAATTTTTCTTTACATTTTTTATAAATGTCAATAGGGAGGCCATCTGGACCTGGCGTATTCCCTGTTGTCATTGCATCAATAGCTGATAATATTTCTTCTTTAGTTATCTCCACTTCAAGATTTTCTTTATCCTCTTCTAAAATCTGAGGTAGATCAAGATCAACTAAAAATTGTGTCTGTAACTCAGAATTGGATGAGCACTCTGAACTATTAAGCCTTTCATAATAATGTCTAAATGTTTCATTTATCTTTACTGGTAATACTACTATATTTCCTGATGGGCTTTCAATTGTAATTATGGTCCTTTCTACTTGCCTTTTTTTAATCTGCCAAGCAAGCAGTTTCCCTGCTTTATCTCCTTGTTCATAAAAGATCTGTTTTAGTTTCAAAACTTTAGCAGCTGCTCTGCTTGCTGACTTTTCATTGTAACGGGCCCTTAGAAGAATTAATTTACCATGTTCATCCACATCATTATTCTCATATACATTTCTTTCTAACTCACTAATCTGTCTCTCCAGTTGTTTCATTTCTTCTTTAGATTGTTTGGATTTTGAACTACAGAAACCAATAATTTGACCCCTAATGAAAGCTTTGAATGCTTCCCATCTTGTGCAAGCTGAAGTGTTAATGTTAGTCTCAAAATATAGATCTATTTGTTTACCCCAAAACTCTATGAGTAAAAAAAAAGTAAGATCTTTATGTTGTGTAACAGGAAGATGAATCTTAAGTTGCTAATGAAAAGAAAATATATTATTTGTGTTTTACTGACAACAGATCTTAGTGGGGAGGAGATATGTTATGTACGTGCTTATACCACTGCTTGGTCAAATTTCCTATTGTGATGCCCTATTTAGAACGTGCATTATTTTTCAGGTAACTGCACGGCTATGAAGTAGTTCCACTTTTCCGTCCATATTCAGACTTGCATATCAATTCGCCCAACTCGCCCTGACTTTTAAATAAACTGTCACGTTAATACAAGCTCACAATTTAGTGACCCGACCAACGACACGGCAACATTGGTTTTTAACTCTGTCACACTTTGTTTGGAAGTATGGGAGACGGTGAATTTACAGAGCCCAAGACATGTAAGAATCTTTGGATTTAGCGCTTGACAACGGGAGATGGAATTAACGACTGACTTAGCAACTGTAAATTAGAACTAGTAACGGCAGTTTATCTTGGTAAGTTTTGATTGAGACGATGTGTGGCGGAAAGAAGTAGCCTAGTTCTGACAACTAGCTTGTCTTCAACCATCAGCTAGCCACCTAGCCATCAAAACGGGCATGTTGTTAGTCAAACCACATAGCGGAGAAATGGCAATAGTGGTATAAGCGGGATAATGAACTCCACGGCGTGCACAAATAGAAAAAATAATGCACGGGTTCGAAGTTAAGCCCACTCCGCTACGCGTCGTGGGCTTTTAGAACTTCGAACCCGTGCATTATTTTTCTATATGTGCACGCCGTGTCGTTCATTATCCCTTACATATATGATGCAATACTGTATAAGTTCATGTGTTGAATGTCATGGATTGAATCCACTGAACACGTGTCTGCGTAGCTATGTGTGCAATGTAAAATTGTTTGCAAAATGACACTAAAGGGAGCAACATAACACTTGCCTTACAGATAAGATATCAATTTTTTTTTTATTTAAAGGAGAAATTTGGTGTGAATCAGTCAATAGTCTTATTGTTTCAGGTACCTGAATGCTGTCTATAAGAAAAAGAAGAAATGTGACGCTACATATGTCATCTAACTTGACCATACCCCTAGGCTAGGAATCCAAGCGCACAATTAATTTGGCACTTAATAAGCCTCATGTGTTCCCTAATCTAAAGTAACCTCCAATTCACACTTAATAAGTGCATTACAGCACAGAGTACACAGCAAACACACATCCAATTTAGCACAAATATGCTACAAATATCACTTTTTATTGGTGAATATGACATAGCAAATCTTTCTTGGCTCCTGAAAAAATAAAATCTCAACTGAAAAAAAACAAAAGCCAAATGAATTGTGAATTAAATATGAAGACACAACTTTAGAATAGGGAACATATTCTGCATTACAAAGACTTAATTATGAGTAATTTGTACAGTATTATCCCTTGTCATTTTGTATCTAATTCCATATGAGTAGACCAGTATTATAGGGGTGAATAACTGCTCTTGTGTTACCACCCCTTTACAAGCCCTGTACTGAGCCATGCTTATTTAGATCATAATTCATATGCAACAACTTACTTACTAGCTATTAATAAGGGGTAATTAGGAGCTTATACAGGGGAAATTGTTATTAAGTGGTCTATTATGGATAGAAGAAGTCTTGCATAATAAAGTATTAATTTGTGTTTTATAATGAGTATTAAATAGCGAGTTTGCAACTAATATACATGTTTGTAAACAGCTGATTAATAGTGAATATGTGTGTCTTAATATAAAGTGTTACCACAAGGGTAATAAATGGAGGAGGGATGGGGGAGAGAGAAATAAGTAAAAATAAGAAACAAAAAAAAAAAATGAAAATAATAGAATAAATGTCCGTTCGGTCGGAGCAGCAGAGTTCCAGTTCACTTGCTCAGGGACTCTTATTTTGACACGTAATCAGAGTGTCTGCCTGTCATGTCTGGCACTACCACTGGATCTGTCAACAGTTAACATGCATGAATGAGATTGTCCTCAACACGAATCGCAACACACACACGCCACTCAAAATGCACAGATGAAATTCACCGTTCCTTAGGATCAGGATTGAGAGCGCCGAACAATCAGTGCAACTCCACGTTGGCCAGCAGCGTTCCTTCCGTGGTCACACCCGAACTCTCCTGGTTGTAGGCTAACTCGCTCGTTCTCTCCCTCTCTTCCCGATTGCGGTGGTCCACATCAATGGAACAGTAACGTTGCGGTGGTCGGTGTAATCCATTGTGTGTGGCACGGCAATCCGGGCCCCGGGAGTCTGTCCATCTGAGCTGGCGTGCCCTCTTATGCTCGCAGTCATTACGGGCTCAGCCAATCTCTGTCCCAACCCTCCAGATGATGAGTTCCTGCACCTGTATGATGAACAACAGGAGTATGGATTGATTTACACCGGATTTTTCCTTTAATGACATAGTGGGCCCTACCATGCACATGGCGCATACGCATGCTCTTGCGATTGGCGAAAGCTGTCTTTGCTATTATGTGCGAGTGCATTGTTCGTTTATATGTCAAGAAATTCGCATTGTCTAATTAGGTGATGCCTTTGCATCCTCAAAGGTGTGTCGGTGAAAAAACAGGTGTGGTTAGGTGCAAAGCACAACAGATGTTATTATACAGACACAAAAAAGGTCTGCTACTGACTGGGAAAAACCTGGTCATTCGTCAGTCATGCATTTCTGAAATGCTATTTCATGAGCGCACAACACAATAGGTATTGCAGTCCTTGTTCCAGCATAAACACAAAGGCCAAAACATTAATTATTACAATCGGAAAATCATTATGATATCCACGTTTATTAGCCTGCAACAGAAAAAGTGTGTGGATATTTTATATTTTTAAGAGGGGGTGGGAAATGTTGAATGGAGAATCAAGTCGCCGACACGCCCCCAGTACAATAAGTGCCATGCGTCAAACAATGACATGTGTCGTCAAAACAGGGCCCAGTATGTTGATGTCAAAACCACAGGCTTTGTGCCACATGGGTTTCAGTGATCCCCATCCACACCTGAGCAGGATGTAGGAGCAATAAAGGGCAGTATTCTCATGTTGTATCTATGGTAAGCCGAATGAGCATTTATTCAGATATCTTCATATCAGGCATAATTTTCATGTATGCAAACCATTTCTGTCTACTAGTTAACTAGTGAACCATTTTTGTGCGAACTAGTTAACTAGTGAGGGCCAAAATGTTGACCAGTTAACTAGTAAGGACAATCCTCACTAGTTAACTAGTGGGCATATCTGATATCTAACTAGTTAACTAGTGATGCAGAGCATGTTCAATAGTTAACTAGTGAACATTGAAATACACACTTGTTCACTAGGTAAACACTTTTTTACCTACTGAACAAGGCAAAAAAACAATATTTTACGTATCAACCTGTAAGGTACAAAAATGTTTACCAGCTGACTACTGTATATCGAGTTCACACTTGTTAACTGGTATGTCATTTGGCCAGCCGCTTGAGCATTTAATCTGATATCTGATATCAAGCCAACATTTTTGTCAACTAGTTAACTAGTGAGCCTTAGTTAACTACTGACAGCAAAAATGCCTACTAGTTAACTAGTGAACACATTTTAGCTTCACTAGTTAACTAGTGGGAGCCTGAAATGACCACTAGTTAACTAGTGAAGGTCAAAAATGCATACTCGTCAGCTAGTTGAAAGCTTTTACGGTTTCGCTTGTGAACTAGCTTACTAGTGAAGGCAAAAGCCCCCACTAGTTAACTAGTCAGAGTAGTTCAATGTCACTAGTTAACTAGTGAACCGTAAATGGCTTATTAGCAAGCTATTAACCCAAATTATATTGGTAGGTATGAGAACGACAAATTTTCAAAGCTGTGAGGAATGTATGACTGTCTCTGATTTATCTCACCATTTTGTTTAGACCTGTTGAGTATTGACTGAAACCTGCATGGATATTTGGCCAACAGAGCAATCACTGATTGGGTGAGTGTCATCAGATCATGTCACTGAGGATGGTGCAGTAGGCTTAATAGAGTAGTAAAGTACAAATACACTACAAAAAGTTCTTGGAGGTTGTGGACGAAAGTAGGAAGGTGAGATGTAGGTTAAGCTATCTAGGAAACAATACAAATCCTACACAGCAAAATTGGCGGAGTTAATTCAACTCTCATAGAGTTAATTTCAACTCGTTTCCGGAGTTTATATAATCCACTCTGAATCAGAGTTAAAGTAACACTTTCTAAAGTGTTAATATTTCAACTACTTTGTAGAGTTAAAATCTAACTCCCATAGTGTTATTTTTAACTCTGAAATGTGTTGATAGTTTTCACTGGAAATGTTAAATTGTAACTCCTATAGTGTTATTTATAACACTTTTAAGTGTTATTTTTAACAATGGATTCGGATTACTCTTTTCACTGTGAGTGTTACTTCTTAACATCCATAGTGTTAAAATAACACTTTTAGTGTTCATTTCACACTGGATTCTGATTACTCTTTTCACCGGAAAGGTTAACTTGTAACACCTATAGTGTTATTTTTAACACTTTTAAGTGTTCATTTTCACACTGTATTGTGTTATTTTTTTCACTTCTAGAGTTACTTTAAAACATTTACAGAGTAATTTTGACACAAAATAGTCTCATACTGAATATACATTAAAATGTATATGAGTACACTACTGTATCCTTGTTAAGTCACCTTACCCTAAAAAGGACAAAAACAAAATTAGAAAGATGCTCACTTAACCATTTTAATAAAATTCCAAGCACCATGGAACATTTGTACATTTACAAAGAAAATAATGGCACAATGTACAGACCATCATCATCACCATAAACACTTTGTAGGTCAAAGGGCTTATACATTTCAATACAGTTTGCTTTCACAACATCTTTTTCATCTGTTTCAAACACTTTGTAGGCATGGCAATGTTCGCTGAAGTTTTCGACCTCAAGCTTTTTAACTATGAAGAAGGGGTCACCATTTACCAAAACAATTGTATTTATTTTACAAAATACCGGCATCTCATCTTTCGAACCACAGCAAATGACCAATCCTGGTCTGTATTCTGTCCCATTAGTATTAATCCAATTAGCAGAGAAAGTTTCTTCAGCAACAGCAGGTAAGCCTTGGGTGATCATTTCACTATTTTCCTCATCATGAACATTAAATGATTTCAAGGGTCCATATTCAACATGGTTAAAAGGACATGTCTCCCATTTGAATGCTATCGACGTCTGGTGTTTTTTGGCAAGTGACACTGTGATATTCTTAAAGTTTTTCAGGGTGTCTTTGAATACCTTATGTTTAGCCTCACCCCTCATACTCCACACATGTATTAACGGCCCAATTTGTCTGATACATGTTGGGTAGTGTAACATGAAGTGATGCTTGGGAATCAGGTTTCTGCCTGGATACAACTGTTTGAACAAGGCATGATGCTCCATTATTAAATGCTTTAGATGCACAGTCATGCCAAGAGTAACAAATGGAGAGAATATGATGTTAATTATTTGTAGTAAAAGCAATAGCAAGGTCCAATTCTGATTTCCTTCTGGCACAATGTCACCAAAAATCAAAGGAATGTTTCTTACCAGACAAAGAGTCTGAATTGAGTTGAGGCCTATATTATTGCCAGTACTGTCAAGATTCACCCTTGTTGGACGATTTTTGCGCTCCAAGTAACCATAGTCAAAAGCATAGATACGGGCCAAAAGAGCAGGTTTTGGCAGAAAATGGTCTGACAGGTAATCAAATAGCAACTTTATCTCATACTGTGCCACCCCTTCGAGAATGTCATGCATAATGTCCAAGGAAAAATTTTGGCAAACATGAAAGAACTGTAGACTGTTCAGTGTTGAGTTCTTTTTTAAACCAAACACATGCAGTTTTTGAGGATCAGATTGCAACTCATTGCAGTGCATTTCAAAAAGCTCTTTCCCTCGTAAGACTATCTTTGGATCATCCTCAGTAAACACACTCTGAGCATCCTCTTTTGAGATTAAACACAAACGACAGTAGTAACGTCCACTGAAAGACTCCACAAAACCCAAAATTGTATGCATCCCTAAGTTGTCCCCAGTTATCTGACATATAGTGCCATGGACTTTTTCAGGGGAAAATGGTAAATCAATGCCCTGGCTCTCCAACAATTTAATGTCATCAATCAGTGGCTGCAAAATAGGCTCAAAGCCATATTTTTTCACATCTTCTGAATGAAACAATGCAACCAAATGAATGTTCATCAATGCAGAATTTAACTTCGGTGGCAGATTTCTAAGTACAAAGTACATTGCACCAATCTTGTGAACACCACGTTTGGAACCAAGTGGATTTGCAGTCTCAAAGTCATCGTAATATAGTTGAATTTGCAAAGAAGTTTGCCGAATTGAAAACAGTGGATGAGACTTAAAGTAACTGCCATCACAGAAGTCTTCATATCTGTCCTCTTTTGAAACACATGGTGTAGCAAGCAGCTCGCAAATATACGAATTGCGGCAGATAAATTTGATTGTTTCCAAAATTGGAATGTAGACAAAAGTGTCTTTCACTGGTACCTGGTCATAAGTTCCTGTATTTTTATTCAATCTTGTATCATACCGAATTCCTAAATTCTTTTCCACTGGCTGCACAATTCCCCATTTCTCAATGAAATATTTCTTTCTTTTAATTTCTGTATCAAAACTCTCAACTGGGTTGTCAAAAGACTCAAAACTTTTTTCCAATGTAGATCTAACAGGATTATCCATTGGCACTGGAGACAGTGCTTTATGCTTAAACTGACAGTACAGGGAATCAGCAAAAGCTTCCAAATCATCAACAAGTGATGTCACAAAACTATTTGCCAAATTACTACCAACAAGTTTGCCAACAATTCTGGTACAAATGGCTTTACTTTTTTCTTCCAATATTTGAACGTTAGATTTGTTTTCAGAAGCCTCAGCCCCAAGGCACTGTGTGACACTTGGTTCCCCAATTTCCATATCTGTATCTTGCAATTTGTCAAAATCATCCTGAAATGACTGTGCATCACCACTCTGACAACAATCTTCATAATGAACACGATTTAAATGTTGCGTCAAACCAGAATACGTAGCGAACTGACGCCCACAATTGTGTTGAGAACAAACCAACTTAAATTTGGCGCTTGGATAATAACTGTGACTTAGACGCAAATGACTTATCAAAGCCTTGCTGGTGATATGCAGAGACTGACAGATGAAACACTTAAACATTGTTCTCATTCAAAATTTTAGCACGCAACTCACGAACACGAGGTGACTCGTCTGTTGAGGTAGCATCAATGTTGAATATGGTTGTCTGCACAAAACTGTAGAAATGAACCAGGGACTCGTTGTAAGATATGTTGAACACGTAGTGGGATTTGAAAAGTTCATCAAAAGCACTCAGTGAGCTGGTAGCTTGACAGGGGATGAGCTGTTTGTCCACTGCGATGTAGAAGGTGTCGATCTTGCTCTGGGTTTGGCCAACAGCGAGGAGATATGGTTGTTTACCATTTCTTTCTTGCAGGTGTTCATCGATGTTGTGGCATGACTAAACACAAATGAGACACACACACACACACACACACTTTTTAGAAATCCTTATTATTAACAACAGACCCCTTAGTTTATGGTCATGTGCCACACTTGAAGTCATTGCTCATGAACAATAGGCTGTACTAAGTCTTAACAAAACTATACTTCACATGAAATATATGAAGCAAAAAATTTACCTGGAAGTGCACCATTTTGTCTGCTGCATCCCTTGGACTTATTTTGGTCCTCCTCTTACGTCCAGCTGTGGGTGGCAAAAGATGAAGGAGGAGCAATAGGGAAGCCATGTCACTGTCCCAGTCTGTTTGGGGTGAGATTGACCAATTTAATAAATGATATTTGCAATAATAAAAATTAGTAGTATCAAATAAGCATGTTGTGAATCATACCATTTTCGTCATTTTCTGTGATTCTCTCAGCAACTTTTAGCAGACGACACAGATCAGGTGACTGGGTCAGGCGTTTGGCCTCTTTGATGATCTTTGGCTTGAATGAGGTGTCCCACTTCTCAAGCAACTTGTTGGATGTTTCAGCGCCAAACAGCAACAGGAAGTCTTGATTAACCTGTTGATCATACATAAGGATATAAAGCCAGGGGTCAGCATTCTTAAAGGGATTCTATTTAAATCAATGCATAGCTCTTGTTTCACAGTGTTGAGTCCTGTTGGTAGGAAAGAAATAAGTATTTCAATACTTGGTGCAATGCAGACTAAAAAGCGCAACAGCAGCCAACACCAACTAATGACATCAAGGAAGTTTTTACATCTGCATCTGTTAGTCTTACATACCAGTTCCCAAATTCAGTCTATGGTGTTTCAAATATTGGCATTCTAAAACTCCTGACCGATATTCTTCAGCCACACAGAACAGGGATATGAATTGATTAACATATTACTGCTACAATCCAAGTGAGCACAACAATGATAAAGACTACAGGTAAAAATGTTAAATGTGTGACTTACAAGTCCTTTGACATCCAAAAAGCGTGGAAATGTTTTGAAGACATCTGCAGTTCTTCCTGTGTCATGCACCAGGTCCTGGCGATGTTGGAAAGTCATTTTCATCTTCTTAAATACACTTTCTTCATCAGGAGAGTGAACAAGAAATGAAATGGCCTCCTTGCATGCATCTCCGTCAAGTTGATGAGGTAGTGTGGTTGCTGATCTTCGAGCGCTTCGGCCCATGTTCTTGTGGCACTGAAACATCCTTCGCTGGCTGTTTGGTTTTAGACCTGGACAGGGTCTTGAGGCGCCACGCTAAATAGCCAGTGCCTTTCTCTCCATCATAGAAATGCTCCTGTTACAAAAAAAAAGTGCAAAATGCAAAATATGATCTTACAGCATGATGCAGCAGAACAAAGCAGAAGCAGAAAAACGTACTGTTAATGTCACAGATTTGGTCCCGAGTCAACATTGTTTGTAATTTCACTCCATAAATACTCCATAAAATTAAGATCTAGTTACCAACCACTATAAAATCATTTAACTTTAACTTTACCATTTGCATAACTTACATAGCCTTTTGGAGAAAAGGGATCCTTCAGTGAGGGAAAGAGTGTAATAATTCCAAGGGCATACTTCTCCTTTTGCTTACGGGAGGGAATCCTACTACAGAGAAAAGACAGCCAACAATGTTAAATCAATTTTGCTTTTAGAAATTATAGTGTACAATAGAAAATAAAATATATGGCCCATTACATTTCCTTTAACCTTGTTGTTTCTTACCCATGTCTCTCGGTCATATCACTTGCCAATAGGTTAACAAGCTGTCTCCGTGTGCGGTGGCTCAGTGAGTTTTCTGCCCTGTATTCTTCAAGAATATCTTCTCCACCAGGCTTCACGTTCAAGGCATTTTCAACTATCTGCCACGTAGAAGGGAAAATATTAATAAACAAACAAAAACATACCCTCTAGTCAAATCAGAGAAGAGACACACACACACACGCATATCTTGGAAATCAATAAAAGGCAAATTTCTAACCAAATGACTAGTGAGAAATTTATTTTCTATTCTCAATTATTACCTCTTTTGCTGCCTCTGACACAGAAACCCTTACTGCAGAACTGGTGGATCTACTCCGGCCTGCAGGAATACCCTGTTCCCTTAGGTCACTGTCACTTGATGAAAGTGATATGGTGTCCGTGAGGGAAGATGCTGTATCTGAGAAGGATGGTGTTGAATGATCTAAAGGAGAAAAATCTTAACAAATGATAACTTGGTTAATTTTCATTATTTCACAATTCCACAATTCTAAAACTATCGCTATGCTCACATTAAGATGACATGAGACAACATAACCCTACTCTGGCCTAGCCTAGAACTCTAGACGTACCCCTAGCGGTAGCAAATTTGAATTTGCACAGAGGATACGTCTAGAGGCCACTGATAGAAACCCGTTGTATTCTTCCTCTGGCGGCGGATAACCAATCACAGCGCGGTATGTGTACAGAAAATCGTAAGGCGGGCTTTGTACGATGACGACAGCCCTGCTCAAACCAGAGCAGAATCGTCTTTGGCTTTAGTTTTGGACGAATTGCACTTGTCATTTTCTTTGAAAGTGAAACAAGAAAGTGCACTGATGTTTTTCGTTCTGAAAAAGATGTCTTTGCCGTGTTACCGACGGGCTACGGGAAAAGTTTGATATACCAGCTGGTACCACTGGCCGGAACGCTAGCCTATTACGTGGAGAGGCAGTTTGAAAGACAACGCAATCACCCGCCCCTCCATTGAGGTACAGTCTATCAGTGGTCTTCAGACTATACATTCTTATGATATAGTCTGACGTGTCAGGCTAACTCTGGCCACTGCCATGTGCATAAAGAAAGGTCAATATTACCTGCGGGAGAATAATCTTGGCTTTACACACTGTGCTGTACACTGACAATATATACTTTTTATGATAATATCTACCTTCATCTGATATCCTTTCACGTACTGTCAAGCAAAGGTCTGGATGGGCCTCCAATAACTCAAGAAAAATATCTTCATCAACTGCTGTGTCAGTTTCATCGAAAATGTCAAGTTTAGCAGCATCTAGAAGTCCAAACTTTGCTTTGACTGTAGAAAGACAGAATATAACTATCCAAAGACACCAGCAATAGGCGAAATAACTTATCAACATGCTTTTATCTCTTTTTTAAGGCTGGCATTAAGAGCAATTTGCATCTTAGGTCTGTAACACTGCAACATCAAGTCTTGTGATAGAAAGGCTTTTTCAATAAGTTTCTAAGGATATCTTACCTTCACTGAGGAATTCCAAATAAGTGAAGCCTGTGTGTAATTTGATGTACTTCTTTACACTGAGGTATTTCACTTTCAGCAACATGATCAAAATCCACACCTGATGGAGAAAGAAGTGAAGGGGTGGGGGTGAAATGAAACATTTTAACCCATGGTTTGAGGTTTGCTAAATAGAAAGATAGCCATCACAAACATATTTCAGGCTATATGTTGTCAATAAAATAATATAAGCTCAACTTGCTTATGTCTTTCTCACATGGCTAGTCATATCTCATTCATCTATATTTTTAAAGACGACAGTGATGATCTCGCCACATAGGCCTGCACTCAGAATGTCATGTAGCCAATGTTGCGCGAGATCAATCAGAATCAGCCTAAACGTTACACGAGGGTCCATGTTTACGCTACAGCCAGCTATCATAACCATGATAGTTCACTTGCAACATGCTGTTGCATCCAATAAAGCGCCTTTAATCGGCTTCCTGGTTTAAATAACGAGACATTCTTAATAGACAAGTTGATTACTAACATCTTTCAGAGTTTCTGCCACATATCTCTCACATTGCTAGCTTTGTTAATAGTTGGTCGTTTTTTTCCAATTGGACATGCTTGGTTAAGCACTGCATAACGTTAATACGACGACAATCACCCTCACTCCAATCATGTATTAGTGTAAAACAATGAATAGTAAATCTAACTTGTTTCGCTGAAGCCAAAGGGGGAGTTTATAGTCTAGAGGCATTTTTGATAAATGTGCATCCTAGAAGCATTTTTTAGTAAAAGTTGTGAACAGGTCTATTTAACCTAATTAAGGTGTGCTGAATTCAACTAACCCTGTTCACAAGCTGAATTTTGAGGTTTTGACTATCTAATTTGCAAAAACAAAATGGCTGCCGAATTTAGCGATTTCTAGCACTGTGTTTTAGCAAGAACTGCTATTCCATGCAAATAAATGCACATTTATGACATGTTTGTTTCTCACTATGTTCCTTAAGCATTATATCAAAGGTACAAGATGATATTTACAAAATAAAATCCAAAAAGCTAGCATTATGCTAATTATGCTAATCGTTATTTAATATTTTCTATTAAGATGTTAGAACCTATGTTTAAAAACTCAAGAGAAGTGATTAAAATGTTTTAGGAATACTCTGTATTAAGATGATATCATTAACAGTAAGTACACTTGTTTTCTTATGTGTTTGTTTTTTCAATTAGGCCTAAGCCTAATGCAGTTTTATCACTAATGAAATTTCAGATTTTCCGCACTGTATTTTAGCAAGAAATTATTTCATGGAGATAAATGGACATTATTTACATGAAAGTTTCTCATAAATCTCATTGAGCAATAGATCAAAGATGGTAGCTATAATTAATTAATTAATTAATTAATTAATTAATTTATTTATTTTTAAATGCTAATATTATGCTAATAATACCAAATCTACCTTCGGGTACAGATAAAGTTACCGTACAACGCTAATGGTCATCATTTTCTATAACTTTAAATATTCAGACAAGTCTTAGATCTGTTGTAAAGGACTTGATGTTGTTATCCCTTGAATCAAACTTGAGGCACTGCTGAGACTCCGTGGGTGGTCAATTGAGTGATACACCCTTTGGGTTGTCAAGTGGGCGCCCTCCTTCCTGAGTGTTTAACTGATGAGCCCACAACACCTCCAGAGGATTCAGCATTGAATCCCAGCATCCCAGGTTCACTCCCTAGGTCCCATCACATGACTTGAAGGCACATACAGTCTTTTCTCTTTATCCACAGCCACTCGCTTCCCTTTTCAGCAGGTCTGTCCAACTGACCATTGTCTGCTGTTATGGTGATGCGATTGGCTTGGCCCTCGCCCTCCTGAACGAATGGTGTTAGTTGCCACTGGTCTGAAGGGGAGGAAGGGCATTCACAGATGTCCACCGAGTTTCCAACACTGCCGCTAGACACCTTAACACCTGGTTATGCCGCCAGGTGCAACAGCCTTGGGTGAGGCTAGCTTTGCATCCAACCAAGATGTGCTTCAGTGTTGCTGGACTTGGGCAAAGAGGGCACATGGGGTCTTCAGCATACCACTGGCTTAAGTTTGCAGGCGAAGGCAGGACATCATAAGCCACTCTGATGGTAAAGCTTGCCCTGAATGCCAACATCTCCCACAGCTCTTTCCAGGAGATCTTCCTCTTCTCCACTCCTTCCCATGTCATCCACTGCCTCTGCATTGCCTGCTCCACAGCTTGGGCACATCCTGATTTCTCATCCTGACGTACCTCCTGGACCATCAGCTTGCGGCTCTGGAATGGAGAGGCCTTGCTCCACACTGGTATGCTGGTCCCAAGTCCAAGGCCACTCCTCCCCTCTTGCACTCGGCCCAGGATGTCCTTGTGTATGAGTGCTGCCTTTGCTTGCTCAGTTGCAGCTGATGGGGTCCACATCCTCCCCGTGGCCAGGATGAGGGCAGTTTGGGCTACAACTTGATCCCTCAAATCCAGTAGCATCATCTCCAGCCTGGCGCACTTGTACTCCTCATCAGACTGGAAATGGGCAGTTGTAATATCCAATACTGTGAAGGCACCTAGGAGGGCCAAGCCACTTCCTTATATATGAGCTGACCATCCTCTCCAGCTTCTCCATCTTTGTCAGCAGCACTTCATAGAAGGTTAGTGGCCATAGGACACGTGGAAGTAGTCCATAGAGCATGCACCAGAGCTTCAGCTTGCCAGGAAGCAAGGTTCTGTCGATGTTCTCCAGGCCGCGGGCTACTTCTATCCTGAGCTGCTCTACTTGCTCTTTGTCCTTCAGGAAGACATCATACCAATGACCTAGGCTTTTCACAGGCTTCTCTGAGACAGTTGGGATGGGTTCCTTGCCAATGTGGATGCGGTGGTCTGCTAGCTTCCCCTTGATGATGGAGATGCTTCTGGACTTGCTCGGCTTGATCTTCATGCAGGCCCGCTCGATGTTTTCCTGGAGCTTTTTTAAAGCCGTATAGTACAAACCTTGGTCGTGGTGAGAGTTGTGAGGCCATCCATGTAGGCTGACCGGTGGCAGCCTCAGCCCAGGTTTTATTAGCTGTCCGCCTACCGTCCATCTAGAGCAGTGGTTCTCAAAGTGTGGTCCGGGGACCACTGGTAGGGCAGGTGGTCCTAGAGAAACATTATTTGGGAAAAGTGGTCTTCAGTCTGAAAAAGTTTGAGAAACTGATCTAGAGGCCCGAATGATGACCTCCATGGCCAGGGTGAAGGACAGCAGGGAGATGGCGCAGCTGGCCAAAATTCCCACTTCCAGGTATTGCCAAGCTGTCGTGTGCTCTGCTGTTGTCATGCAGAGTTGGACACCCTGGAAGTAGGCCTTGACGAGGGCTGTGAGAGCTGTTGGGACTGGGGCTGTACGTGAATATCTGTTCCCTCCTTTTTGCGACCTGGAGCTGATGCAAGAAACAATCAAGGGTACAACCAGAACACAGCGCAGTAAAGCAACAAGGCCAGTCAGACGTGTTGTGGAAGGCCATGAAGTATCTCTTCCAATTAACTAGTCAAATTTCCTTTCTCTGGCTGACAACAAAGCAGATCTTGCACATTTATTGTCTGAGGAACTGTGTTTGCAGGCACCTGAGGATAAAGAAATTGTAGTTGCAGGGGGTTTCAGAGAGGAACGTGAGGTCAGGTCGTCAAAGAGTACCACTGATTTGGTAGCTCTGAAATCCACGTATAAGCAAACACAAAATTGGTGCTGCATGCCATCCACTGCCAGTTTATGACAATTGTTGTTTCTTCCAGGGACATAGATGTTCTCATGCTTCTGGTATCCCACTTTCAGCATATGCAGTGTAAGCACCTCTAGATGATGTCAGGCACATCCAAGAACTGACGGTATATACCCATTGATGTTGTTTTCAACAAACTACCAAAATGCTCAGCAGGATCCTTGCTAGCATTTCATGCATTAACTGGGTGTGACACCACCTCTTACATCGCTAAACACACCAAGTGGTCATCATGGAATATCTTCAAAGACCACCATGCACTGTTGAAGAATGTGGGCATTGGTGAACTCACAGAAGAAACCATCAAATCTTTAGAAACATTTGTCTGCAGAATTTACAATGTTCACAAAACAGACTTTGTTGATGCAGCTTGACATTTCTTGAAGATGGGGAAACCACAGGCCATGCCCCCAACAAGTGATGTGCTCTGTTTCCATTTAATGAGAGTGCACTATCAAACAATGGTATGGAGGAATGCCCATTGTCCCACACCAGAGCTTCCTGCACCCTCTGAAATGGTATGGAGACTTGAAGAGTATGTGTGTGTGTGTGTGTGTGTAGGAAAGAATGGTGGTTTATTAGCATATTACAGTTTAGAAATGCAATTTCTCCATCATTAAATAAGGCTACTTTTCCTGCCCTGTATAACATTTTAATAGAAAATATTAAATAACGGTTAGCATGATTAGCATAATGCTAGCTTTTTGGATTTTATTTTGTAAATATCATCTTTTATCTTTGATCTAATGCTTAAGGAACATAGTGAGAAACAAATATGTCATAAATGTGCATTTATTTGCATGGAATAGCAGTTCTTGCTAAAACACAGTGCAAGAAATCGCTAAATTCGGCAGCCATTTTGTTTTTGCAAATTAGATAGTCAAAACCTCAAAATTCAGCTTGTGAACAGGGTTAGTTGAATTCGGCACACCTTAATTAGGTTAAAAAGACCTGTTCACAACTTTTACTAAAAAATGCTTCTAGAACCCCAATAGAGGGACTTTTTCTGAAAATGCGTCTAGTCTATTATCCCTAACGTTAGATCAGACTACAGTTTAGTGTTGGCAAGCATCCCTACTGAACATTGATTGAAAAGCTAACGTTAACGTTATCATAACCAGCAACTTCGACGACAAAGTTTGAACAGCAGTCTTTACATCGGGTTCTTACCTTTTTAAACAGCATATTCCTGACAAGAGCATGCATTTCTACCTGGGGCTGACATTTCCACTAATGTTAGCTGCCAAATAGGCTAACGTTAGCCAAATTCAAATTCTAACGTCTGCATTTTTTTTTTCAGAGGTCCCCTACCGCTTTAGATTCAATAGCAGTAAAATGACTAACCGTAATCTAATAACATTGAACGCACTGTTAAACACAAACATACATCCCCTTATGCATCTACCTATTTACTTTTGCTGTACAAATTATCTTGTGGAAGATGGTTATATTTACCCAAGGCTAACGAATCCCGCCCTTCCCTACAATGTTTGTGGATAAGGATAGACCGCATTGAACATCTGCAATATTTCGTGGTTTTGATAACGTCAAATGATGTAAGATGTTACAATATTTAAGCCTAAAGATTTTTAATTGATAAAATACATTGTTATGTATGATATGATATGATATGGTTCTTACCTTAACCACGATCTCGCCGCCAAACTTCTGTAAACCTCTTCATAGCCACTAGGGCGTAAAACCCGGATGTACAATTCAACTCCTGGGCATTGACTCCTTGAAACAACCCCAGCTGCAGAGCTTTTTGCACACTATCAGTGTTACAATAACTCCCAAATCAACACTTACTAACTCAAAATTGTTAACACCAGTAATTTTAACTCAATATAACACTGCCGATTTTGCTGTGTATAC
>JAODXP020003656.1:0-34894 GCA_027497455.2 Sardinella longiceps
TTCTATTTTTCAATAATGTGTGGTTGTGAGCTAGCCTACTAAGCCTTCTTTGCTGTGTCTCCTAAAGATCAGATATCAAATTTGTGCCTTTCCTGTCCTTGTCGTCAGCAACTGGTAAGATCATCCAGTTTTCCATCAAACTCAAGGGAGGGATCAAACAGAAAGAGTCAGGTGGTTTGCCGAAGGATGAGCGTCAGTTTTCTCTAGTATAAGGACAGGTTCGGGATATTTGCCCAACCCCTGTGTTTTTTCCCACTGAAAAGTCAAGTGGTTTGCACGTTGGATGAAGTTCCTACAAAAACGGCAACTGAAGATACGTGCGTTTGGTGATGGACTTTTATTAATGGCCAATTCAGGGTTTTAACATTTGGAACCTAACAATCGAGTCACAAATATCACAATGGATTTTTCAAGGTGGTCCACAAGGTGGAGAGCGAAAAGGTGGTGTTTCCATCACACTGCAGCGACCTTTTTTACCATCCTATTTCTACAGCACGTTTCCAGCGTGACAGCAGGTAGGCAACGCTAAAATGTCTATAAGATGTTGAACTTAGTCGTGGCTATCACTTTGATGTGAGGATTAATAAAAGGGACTACAATTTAAAGACAAAAGTTGATGTTTTTTCCACCGACTTTTCCCCGCTACTGATAGTGACTTTGCCGATCGCAGACATCCCAAGTCTCGCTCCGGAAGTCTCCCGTATTTTGATAATTCCTGCCGGACTATAAAATCTCTCATAGGTCATACAATCTCACAAATTTCACTTGAGAGTGGTAGAAGTAGCCATGGCAAGTTGCAGAAGCAGCGCAAATGAGTGAAGCAGAGAGAGAGAGAGAGAGAGAGAGATTCCTGTGAGTGAGTGATCATTCAGTGTATAGCCTAGGCTATTTTTTCAGACGTAGACACTTTAAGTACACTTTCGTCTCAGTCAAATCATCAAATAGCCTAGGCAAGGCCTACATAATTATTTCAACTGAATCTTTACAAAGACTGAATGGCAGGACCTCAGCCTACAGCATCATTTTGACTCTGCCTGCAGAGTAGGCTACAGATTCCAACCAATAATGGACTGATATCATGGGGGTGGTAGGCTATCCTAACATTGACCCCCTAAGATTGTGAGGCATATCCTCCTTCACTCGGTCACATGTTCTGGCTGTGCTCACTATCAGATAATAGGCCTAGCTTAGGTCCCACTTGAGTAAAAGTAGGCCTACAGATACTCTGCAAAAAATTGCCTGCTTTGGTAGCCTAGAAGTTCTAATCACCTGCTGGGATTTTAATTGAGTAGGCCTAGAAGTCTAAAAGTAGGCCTATCTCATTGTCTTTACTGTACTTAACTATGAAAACTAATGGCATATATAGCCTATAGCCTATGTGTGATAGGCTAGGCTACTTAATTAAGCCTAATGAAAGTAAAAGTAGGCCTACAAGTTGGCAAAAACCCAGAAAATTTGATATGTTGAATAGCTATATCAGCTAATGTTAAAGGAGAAATCTGGTGTGAATCAGTCAATAGCCCTATTTTCCTGTTGATGCTGCATAGACCAAACAACAAACCAATTTTTAGTCTAATGCTGACTCAATAGGGCATAATGAAATGAAACTGAAAGTAAGTCGTTATGCCCCATTCACTTATTGTTAGTTGGCGATTCACTGCTCAGTCTATATTGTATCAAATTTTCTTATTCTTGTTCAGGCCTGGGCAAACTAAGGCCCGGGAGCCACATGCGGCCCGCTGAGGTATTTAATCCGGCCCGTGGAGCCTTCCCAAAGTAGAATAGTTTATCTTTTAGCCAAGGAGACTGAGATTATAGGCCTAAATTATCAAATTTGTTGGTCATGATATACAAATCCCCCCTTTTAACCCTGCATTTTAACGTTTAATGTCCTCTGAAGAAAGTGAGGCTACTGGTTTGGACTTGCCAACGACCAAAACACCCGGCCCGTTAGTGAAAATCTAAATGCCAATGTGGCCCTTCGGCCAAAATAATTGCCCACCCGTTCCTACCTATAGCACTTTCAACAATGGAACAAAGGAATTCAACACTGGATTTCTCCTTTAAATAAATGAGTTTGGATAGCCCAGGGATAGAAACTTCTGCTCAATCACTCAGTAAATGCATGGGTCATTTCCTTAGGAATGAGACTTTGGGACTTCTCCTTATTGTTAGTACAACTTTAGTTCTGTACAAGTTCTGAAATATAGGCTATTTAGAGATAGGTCTACAATAAAAGGTAAAAATGAAATAAACTGTATTCACACACCTGTGTTAAAAATATTTATGAGGACATGAGTCATTGGCTTTGATGCTTGTTTTTGTTTTTGTTATTTCTAACCAAGATGGCCCTTTGCAAAGAAAAGGTTGCTGACCCTTGTTCTGTATGGTTTCTGCAACATTTTGAATTGCTTGATATTTAATGCTATGGAGTATGATGCTTTAATATTAATATTAATTACAATATCTATGTTTTCTGTATTCCCACAGCTGGACCAGTGGATGTGCTTAAACTGTTTGACTTTCACAGCACTCCAGATGGAGTGACAAAAGTGCCAGGCTTTTGTACCGTCCGAAGAGGATCGAAACCAGACATAGCTTTTAGAGTGGACAAAGAGGCCCAGATCAGCACTCCGACCACACACTTTTTCCCAGGTGATAATACTTCAACAAATTCACATTATGATTTATGTTAGATTGTGTCTTTTTAAATTTACATTTACAAATGTAGGCCTAAAGTTTCTTTATCAACATTGACAAAGAAAATGAGCACCTTCCAGCACCACTGTGCCAACTTGAATATAAGATGAAGCATGCTGTAGGTTGTTGTATTTGAACAGACTGCTTTCTAACAACATTGTTTCTTCAGTGAATGCAGAATGCAAAATCAAAAGGTTGATCCATTCCATTTCATACATTTACTGTATGTGTGACTATTGAAATGATAAAGAAAGTGATACCTAATCACAGGCAATGTACTGCTGGTTCTCACACATAGATCTGCTATGCTTCTAAGTCGTCCATTTCAAGGGGTAGGGGGTGAAGTACAATTTCAGGAAAAACATGTGTAAAGCCCATCTCAAATTGTGTTGGAGTGAAAGCCATTTTTTCATTGGTTGGCTATGGAGAAGTGGAGATAGACTGGCTACTGGCTACTGGCTAGACTGAGCTGATAGATCTGTATGTGTGAGAACCAGGCTAGCGGTTAGCATCATTTCAAGCAGGGGAGCTCAATATGGCGATGGCTACTGTATCTACCAGTAGCTGTAAACAACTGGCCAACTTGTGCTAAATGGAGTCTTTGGTTTCCTTACTCTTGTAAAGCAACATAATTAAATGAAAGTCGTCTCTATTATTCAAAAGTTTAATATCTTAGTCATCTGTATATGCACGCTGTGCAGCCGGTTCAAAGATGGCTGATCTTGGAGGTTACTGCCACTCTGCCGTGGAGTGGCGTAAGATGGCAAAGTGGCCTAGTCAAGTTCATTATGACACAGCGACAGCTCTGTCCGGGTGTGAAAGAGTTTGTCTTTGATGTTATTTGCAGAATACAAGCAGCATAATGACAGAGGGACTTCATAATATGACCTCTTTAAAAGAGCTGAGAGATATGTTTCATGGAATTACAATAGGCCATATTGCAGTAGATATGAGGTTCCATATGATTTAATGATGTAGTACCATATCAATCTAGAAAAAAGTTATTATAAAAAGTCTGGTAGGTCAGTCACATCATTGCAGACTATTTTTTTTCCTGTTCCCTGCTATACAGATCTTCTACATCAAAGGCTGATTTATTGTCTTCCTGGATAACGTTCATGTGGTTACTGACAATGTCCCAACAACCGTAATTAATGAGTTATCATTTATTAGTCTCATTCCTTTTGACGTGAATCATAATTCTGTCGTAAGGCTGTCTGGATTCTGACTGTATGCTCAGAGGGTGTATCAGGCCTGCTTAAAAGAGAACTCCTGTGTAAATCAATCCATAGCCTTCTTGTTCAAACTCACCAAGTGCTGTAGGTTGGAAAAAGAGTAAGAAATTTGATAGAACTTAGACCGAGTAGTGAACCGGCAACTAACAGTAAGTGAATGGGGCATAACAGCTTACTTGCAGCTTCATTTCATTATACCCCATTTAGTCAACATTAGTAATCGTTTTGTTATTTGGTCTAGGTAGCATCATATTTTCCTCATTCTTTCTCTTAAAGACAACATTTAGGTACCTGAAACAACAAGGTTATTGACTGATTCACACCGGACTTCCAATTTGCGGCAGATTGTGTGCAGCTTAGAAGTGCTTAGAAGTGAATTTGGGTCTCGAGGAGGTGGTTTTAGTTCTGATCTCCAGGTCCAAGTATCATCTAAGTGTGCAGTTACCTGTGATTGTGAGAAAATTATGTGTTGAGTATCATAACCTTAAATCTCTTTGTGTTTACCTTTTAGGAGAAGAGTTTCCCCAAGACTTCTCCATTCTCATGACCATCAAGCCTAAAGCTGGGATGCAGTCCTTCTTGTTCTCAATCTACAATAAACATGGCATCCAGCAGATGGGTGTGGAAGTTGGGCGCTCCCCTGTTTTCCTATATGAGGACCAACATGGGAAACCAGCTCCTGAGGATTACCCCTTATTCCGTGGAATCAACTTGGCTGATGGAAAGTCAGTAACACTGTATTCTTTTATTTTAAATATACGTACTAATGTTGCTGTTATAGCACAACATGGGGGAAAAGCAAAAGCAGCTCATTACCAGTTTGTCAAAAATCTTGGAAATTCTCCTCTACTTGTCAATCATCATGATTCATAACCAGTGAAGGTATCTATTACTGGCTGTAGTTACACTATGTACGTATTTTCCTTTGAAAAGTTCTTTTGGTGTGTGTTTTTATCTATCTACCAGCTGCCCAGTGGTTAGTTAGCATGCTAACCTCCTGAGTTCAAGTTTTTGCTGATCACCTTCCACTGTGGTCTCACACATTTGTGGGGGGATAAAGCAAAATCCATTCCACATGAGCCAACAAAAACTGGGTTGGACACAATTTGTCGTAGGATAACTCGAGAACTGTAGCACCAGAGCCAACAAGACGAGTGGTAGGTTTGTAAGTCCCAATGAGCACGGATGTGTGGTATAGCACACACCTGATGACAGGTGTGTGATGACTGAGTCATCCGAGTGTGAGTAGCACAATTGAATTACTGTATGTCAAACAAGAAAGATAAAAATGTTGATTGGGATGTCTTGAGTGCAGAAAGTTTGAGACCCACTGACCTAGACAACTTCTTGTGATCGATGCCATGTTTAAAATGTACATCCATTACTCATAAGGCTGAATAAGACTTAAGAATGTGAATAAGGCTAAATAATGTTACATTCTGGGATTCTGCCATAAAGCCCAATGTTACAGAACAAGCCAATCAAAAGCAAGGCCAGAAGGTGCAAATTACATTCCTTTCTGTAACTTACTTTTTGTATAGGCCATGTACACCATGGGCGCTGATATAAGTATTGTATAATTTTGACTTGATCTAAAAACAAAAAAAGTTCAGCTCATTAACAGACTTGGTACACACCTGAATAAGTTTATACAGAATAGAGTCATATAGTCTTGACATTTACCTGACATGGACAGAAGCCTTTTGAGATCACAATACCATGTCCAAAATGTACATACATTACTCAGAAAAATACGATTTTTAAAAATTCTGTGAACGTTACAGAATGAGTTTCTCCACTGCATACAGGAGGATTAGTGTCCCCCTCAGCGTGTGAACTAGGTGCAATTAAGTAATTGGCTGCAGATGCTCTACTTTATTGGCTCAAAGTTTATTGAACCCCATACACTACTCCCCTGTAAATCATTCTAAATATTACAGAAAACAGCATAATTGAATATTTTAGTGTTTTTGGGAAACAGTGAAAACTGTGACCACTGTGACTTCAGGCTTGGCCAGGTGTTGGCATCTGCAGGAAGCAGACTGGCTTACTCTCTACAGCCCACCTACCCACAGAGACACAGACTCTCTCTCTCTCTCACTCACTCACTCACTCTCTCTCTCACTCACACACACACACACACACACACACACACACACACACACACACACACACACACACACACACACACACACACACACAGGTCTACATACACCAAGTGGATGAAGTTTGAGGGTGAATCCCTGCATCCTCATAGGACAGTCTGCTTCTTGTGGATGGCAGTTTTGGGTTGATAAGGCTGGTATCCTGACGGTTTGTGCTGAGTCAAGTAAAATGAATGACTCAGGCAGATAGTGTCTTTGTCGTTTTTCCAAGTGTTATGATTGGACCTTGAGATAGAAAGACAGGATGATGCAGAAGTGGTAGGAGAGTAAAGTTAGGCAAACATCTCAGTTTGGCAAAAAAAATGATGATTAGACAAAAATGCAATTATACAGTAAAGTATAAAGGGTGCGAATTATTGTGGCACATGTGTTTTTGGTACAAAAATATGCATTTGTTTAAAATGCATTGTTACTTATTGAAATAAATGTATTTCCCTTTAAGGTTGTATTTTTCCTCAATGTTTTCATTATGTGATTCAGGAAAATCACCAATAGATGATTTTTAAAACAGCCTTTATGTGCTCAACACTCAGCCGGGATGATTGTAGTGTGTAGGGTCAGAAGAAACAAAAGAAACAAAAGAATTACTGTAGGCCAGTCTAGAAGGTTGTCACTTCATGATATAAATGTGTCATACAAGTGGCAGCACTAGGCTATCGCAGCATAACTAAGGTCTGGTGTACAGCAGCTCACCAGCCCAGTGGGGATGGCCAGTGACCACCTTGCCCCAAGCAGGGGTAAACAGCAGAGCCCCCCCCCCCCCCCCAAAAAAAAAGTGTGATGAAAAAGGAGTGATGATATACCATGTACCATCCCTAACTATAGGAGATGTCAAAGAGGAAGGTTTTAAGTCTAGACTTAACGGTATTAGTAAGGATGTCCACTTTGCGAATGTAGAGAAGAGATGCACCCTTCCACCCGATTGTCCACCCGATTGTAGAATTAGATATAGTCGCTTTTTTCAAGGAGACCAGCATTTTGAGATCTCAGAGGTCTTCCAGGACAGTATGGGAAAAGTAGATATGTAATATGTAGGACCTAAGCCATTAAGTGCCTTATAGGTCATGAAGATTTTGAAGTCAATTTGGCTTTTGACAGGAAGGCAGTGTAGAGATGCAAGAATGGGGGAAATATGTTCATATTTCTTGGTTCTAGTGTGTTCTAGCTGCTGCATTTTGAATTAGCTGTAGGTTTTTAATGCAGGTATTACTGCACTCAGAAAACAGAACATTGCAGTAGTCAAGTCTGGAGGTAAAAGCATGCATTAACTTTTCAGCATCGTCAAAGGACAAGAACTTTCTAACCTTAGCAATGTTTAAAAAATAATGTTTTAGAGATGTGCTTTACATGACTATTCAGTGAGATATCAATAGTTACCCCTAGACTTTTTACTTGTGAGCTGAATGAGAATGTAAGGCTGCTAAGTAAAATATTATGGTGAAGTTAGGTGTAATTGTTAGACATCCAAATTTTTATGTCTTCAAGACAGGAATTGAGCGTGGTTGTTGGTGTGCAGTCGTTAGGCTTCATGGAGAGCTATAGCTGCGTATCATCTGCATATGAGTGAAAAGCAATGCCATGTTTCCTAATAATTGCGCCTAGAGGTATCATATAAAGAGAGAACAGCAAGGACCTGGTACTGAGCCTTGCGGAGCACCATATTTAACTTGCATGACAAGATGATACGTTATGGGCATGTACAAATTTGTACTGATCAGAGAGGTAAGATTTGAACCAAGCTAATGCCGAATTTCTGATGTCTATCGTATGTTCAAGTCTGTGCCGTAGGATATTGTGGTCAATGGTGTCGAAGGCTGCACTAAGATCAAGTAAAATGAATATGGATATATTACCATTGTCCATGGAAAGACTTTAACTAAGGCCGTTTCAGTCATGTGATAAGCTCTAAAACCTGATTGGAAGACTTCCTGGACTTTATTCTCATCTTGGAACCAACAAATTTGTTTGATCACAATTTTTTCAAGTATTTTGGATATGAAGGGAAGGTTAGATATATGTCTGTAATTAGCTATAACATCAGGGTCAAGGTTAGTTTTTGAATACATGGCTTAATGACTGAGTCATTTATAATTTGGAGTAGTGTCTCAGCCAGGGGTTGGAAGGCTGCCTTAAGGAGGTGAGTAGGAATGGGATCAAGTAGACATGTTGAGGCCTTGGCTTTAGTAATAAGAGAAGAAATTTCTATAATATCAGGCATGAATGAATTGCGGTATACTACAGGTTGGCTACAGATACCAGTAGTCAGTGAAGGGGGTACATTTGCAAGGGTGCTGCTAATTTCGTATAGTTTAAATTTTGTTATTGAAAAAGTTCATATTGTGATATTGTGTTGAAGAGGAATCTGGGATTGTTGTTATGTTCATGTATAAGCAAGGAGTAGTAGGCTGTTTTAGAATTGTTCAGTCCTATCTTGTATTCTTTCATGCTATCTCCCCAGGCAAGGCGAAACACTTCAGTAAAATTAGCATCGAAACATTTCTGATTTTGGATCCAGTTCTTTGTAAGAAAGCGAATTTCACTAACGTCTATGTAGAAAGTAAGCATACATACTGTGTATTGGGACAAGGAAGAACTGATACGATTTTGGTGGCGATTGGTGACCCAGAACACCATCTGTGACCACATGGTCTTGGCGGAGGTCTGCGCTCTCTGAGCGCTTTTCTAGTTTTGTATATAGAATGACATTATAATAATACTATTTATAATGTTAATGCTAACTAAAGACAACTTCCTGTATCTTATTTTTCAGATGGCACCGTGTAGCCCTTAGTGTGGAGAAGAATACAGTGACCATGATTGTAGACTGCAAAAAGAAGATCTCTAAACCCCTGCCCAGAAGTGACCATGCTATAATCAGCACAGATGGAATTGCAGTGTTTGGCACTAGAATCCTTGATGACAGTGTGTATGAGGTAAGAGTGATTGAGACATGGTTTTCCAAACTTGGGCAGCTTACCCATTCAGATCAATTCCCCATCGCAATTAACTTGGTAGGCAGTAAATTTAACATCCTGGGAGGACATTATGATGTCCTCATTTAACCCAATTGGAATGAGTGAAATAAGACGCAGTGAGCACACAGTGACGCTAGGGACACACCAACTTGCTGCAGTGGGCTGCCTGCCTCAGCAGCGTCCAGGAAGCAGAGAGGGGTGAGGTGCCTGTAAGCTTAAAGGCATTTCAGCCGTGGTCCACTGGCTAGGAATCGAACTGATGACAACCCTCCAGAGCCTACTAATATCTATGATAACCTATTACAGTATGTGTCTTTCCACATTTGCATAGCTGAAGTATTGGAGCCACTGTTTTAAGGCACCATAAACAGTCAGTTCGTCTTTGACAACTATTTGCTCTCTAAAGATTTTTATTGATGTAGCAGGAACTGATGACTTTAGGGTTTGACATGACACCTGTTGACCTCCATGAGGTCATATTGACAATAGCAGCCCTGAGTGTATCATTGTGGTTGGTAGTCAATCAGACCTTGTAATATTTACAATTGAACCAAAATTGATTTCATTTCAGACTTTAATGGCATTTACTGTTGAATCTTCAGTTTGATGTGATGCACATAGTCTTTTATTCTTTTGGATCATTTTAGGATAATAATGAGAAACATGGGGGCAGTCTTTCTTTATTGCTACTGTAAATTCACTGATATTCATTATTAATTATTTCATTGAAAATGTGTCTAAACCCTTGGGGGAAATGGGCTACAGTAGCTCATTGTAAATCTACAGATAGATATACCTATGATTTCCACTGTTTTTGGAAAGCAGCCGCTAGCCTATTTTGTATGGCTCATCATGCATACAGAATTGTTTCCACATATAGCCTATTTCGAAATCATGAATTAATCTGTAGGATAAAACATTTATTACAGCAACTATGCTAACTAACCAGCATAGCGGAGTTGTGAAGAAAACTGTCTGAGTTATTATACAGAGAAGAACTGATACATTTGGAAACGATAAGCGCACCGCGATCTCATCGCAATATTTAATGCGCTCACTATTTTTATACACGAATCCGACATAACTGGCAGGCTACATGGGCGCACTTCTCAAATGGGGTAAAACTGTGGACAATAAAGTCGAGGGGAAGGGGTCTTTCTTATGTCATTTTAAACTACATGTTTAGAGGATAGTAGTGAGTTAAAAGCAGCAGCTTTAAACATAGATGTCCAAATGTTGATATAGGCTACAAAACCCTGGTGGAGCGGACATATGCACTGCATAGAGAGCGTACCCCCTTTTGTGCCACTAGGTGACCTCATTGAGATGAGAGATTGTGATCAAATTGAAATTTATTGCATTTGAGTGAAAAAAATGATACTAAATGATACTAAATGATACAAATTTAGAGTGACATTTTTTTCTTCAGAGTGAGACCGTGTGATTGATGTTGATAGAGTGATTGTTACGCAAGATGCGTGAGTGTTGGCAACCCTGGCCAAGGCATCTTACAACAGTGATCATACAAAGTCTTGAAAAGTATGACATTTTAAAAAAAGCACCTTTGAATATTTTCAAAAATGGATTCATAGTGTTTTCGAATCAAGCTCGTAATTGATGGGTTGAGCAAAACAGGGCCCAGTTCCCCAAAACATTTTTATCGCTAAGTTTGCTAGTTCTTAACCTATTCCTTAACCTCTCATTTAATGTTATGACATGATTCCTGAATTCTGTAGTCACACGTTCACAAGGGTGGTCTGGACCTTTCTTAACCTTTACCTTAGAGACCCTATGCAAGTCCTTTGGCGTCATCCAGTAAACTAAGAGCCAAACAAAGCAGTTATTAAACGTTTCTGTCAGTAATCCTCCATGTAATGTGTAGTTGAGAGAGAAAGCCGCTAACAAAATGTTGAATAGGATGGGAAGGCACAATTTGCATTGTAATTCAAATAGTAAACTCCAGCTAAGTCACATGACCTAGCTTGCTTGCTAACCAAAACAAACAGATTTTGCAAGTGCGATATCTGCCTCTAGGAGGCACGGACAAGCTTGCAAAGAGGCTCATTTTACTCCGGAACATGTCATTTATCAATCCCAATGAGTTCTAGGCAATGTGTAAAAAGGTACAATGAATAGGAAATGCCAAAAGTTTACCTAAATGTTGCAAGTGGGGGCTTTAACAAGTGTTGTGCTGATCTCAATACTTATGCACTTACTGCCAAGGAACATCTGATTTGGTTCCCTTGCATTGTGTATTATTTTGCATAACTTTACTAGGAGAGCGCAGACCTCCTCCAATGTGGTCAGAGATGCAATATTAAATATAAGATGCCCGTTCCCCCACTTGCAACCGGGCCCCCAAAGTTTGGTTGTGATACGTCAAAGCATGGCTGAGATATGAAGTCACTTCCTGTTTGGTGGCTTCATTGTCCATAGAAGGCAAGCGCTCTGACTTTCGAACAAATGATGTGTACCAAGTTTTGAGTGAATCAGACAAAGCACGGGAAAGCTGAAATGTTAGTGTCACTCTTGACAAAATCCATTCCAGATGGTGTTGTGGATAAACGATCACCACCATAATTGAATTAGTTCTTACTTGTCCCAATACAGACGTCCGAAAATTTCATCCAAATCCGTGCAGTACTTTTCGAGTTATGTTGTACAAAGACAGACAGACAGACAGACAGACAGACCCCTGGCTTAAAACAATGTAGTAAAGAAGAAAAATAAAATAATATACTTTGGTAAGATACTGTAAATCTTTCAAGTCTTCTTAGTGCGTCAAGAGCGTTGTCGGGGAAACCGGCCCAATCTGTTCATGAGTGAAGAGCCTTATGTCACTGATGGATACTGCTACCAAAGTCTCTGTTGCCAATTCAGCTTGGTAAGTAAGCCACTAATGAGCTAGCAGAGGGTTGATAATATTGGCCAAGCTATGCATACTGCTCCGATTTGGGTCAAAGACAAAATCAGTAGGCCCAACACTATTATATTTCTGACCTTTGCCTCTGGACACTTTTTCCTCAAATGTGTTCAGAAACATTCACTGCAAAGCAGTTATTTTAAGTATGAAAGTATGGAATTTGAAAATTGAATTTGTGTACGAGCACTGATATAAGCATAGTGACTGACGTCAAATGAAAAATTTGGGCCTTTATAGAGGCTGCACAAAATTTTCTAACCCATTTTGCAACATAGCAATAAAGCCTTATGATCAAAACAAAAGAAACGTTAGAACATAGAACCATTAGAAAACTACTTTTGAAGAACCGTTGTTGATTATGAAAATTAATGAATTTATATTGTAATGTATTTCCTGACCTAAATAATCTATGGTGGAGTATTTATATATATATAATTTGTATGTATGTATATATCCAAAAAGGTGTTTAGATCAAGACAAAGCACTAACCACAGTTTCAGGGTCATACTATCACCTTGTATCTAGGGATGCTCCGATTGATCGGGCGCCGATCACTATTGGACGATATTGCCTAAAAATTGTTTGATCGGATCAACCCTAAAAGCACCTATCAAGTCAAAGTACACTTTGTACTTTGTACTTTGTAGTTGTATTACAGACTGCTGTTTTATAGCATAGCATAGCATTTCGCAGTTAAAAGTGATGTGTAGCCTTTTCAGTGGCACAAAAGCACGTTTTACGTTGACATTAGAAAGTGGCTACATAACAATATGCTTATTAGCTGCTTTGGGAGGCTCGCTGCAGCAATATCTCCACCCAGGTAGAATTGATTTGTGTCTTTTTTTTGTCATTCTGTGTACAGAACTCAGTGACCTTTAGTACTGGAATATACGTGCTAAGGTGCTGGTGGTTGAAACACTTTGGAATCAACCTATGTTGAAGATCACTGAAAATTTCAAAGACCTCAGCATCATTTGTAGTTGCTTGAATCGTTGCTGTTTTAGAGGATTAATACATTAAAATAAGTTTTGTGCATTCTTTACATTTTAATGCCATAATATATTTTGTGACCTGATGATAAATAATCTGTAAGTAAACTGCCAGACAGGCATTCCACCTAAACTGTACAGCAGAAGAAGAGGGGAAAAAAGGGGAGAGGCGGTGTGTGTGTGTGTGTGTGTGTGTGTGTGTGTGTGTGTGTGTGTCTGTCTGGTGGTGGTAGAGTGAGTGTGTGTGTGTGTGTGTGTGTGTGTGTGTGTGTGTGTGTGTGTGTGTGTGTGTGTGGGGAGGGGGGGAGGGCGGCAGATTTATGACACTAAGTTTCCACTCAAGCTCCCAGTGCAGCTATGCTTATATTATTCCAGTAGTCTTACTCTGGCCAGGCATGCCCTGGAAATGATTCTTTCAGATACAGAAGCATTTTGGGCGGTTATTGAAAAGTAAGAGAATGAGTTTTGAGTTCAAACAGTCTGGGAATTTAATTGTTATTTCCTGTTGTTTATGAAGTAGTGAAATGCACACACATATTATGTACGGAAATATTCATCAAATATACAATCAAAATGCCATTTTGTATGATAAAAGGGTTTTTTTTTTTGCAAAGTCTGCTAATGATATTATCAGAGGAATGTCAAGTACCGGTTTGCATATTTTGCTGACTGAAGTAGTTGGCATTTTTACCAGCAGTGGTTCTTGGTAAGAAAGTCTCTGGAATAAGATCATGCACAGAGTTGTCGGCTTTAGGTAGGAGTGGGAGTAGGGCTCTTATTTCCTCCTCCAACTTCTAATGGAAAACAGACGGAGCACAAGACATTTCACATGAGCTGTGGATATGGTTATTTTTCTTGCCATTCCTCATCAGTTAGACCACCACAGTGCAACAAAATTTGAATGGCTTTCCTCAATTTGCTCAGAGTACAAAGACTAGTATTTGCCTTCAAGAGTGCATAAACAGCTTCTCATTTAAAACCTACAAAGATTTTCCTTTTGTTGCTTTTTTTTATTAGGGTAGCAGATGGTAGTTGGTATATTTTCATTGTCTGTGATGCAATTACTTTTTTAAAGGACACGTGTGGACTATTGCTTTGTGTTTTCAGACTTAGAATGGGAGGTTTGGATAGGTTTATCAGATCATTATTAGCTAATTAACATATCTACTTAATTGTCAGTTCTTTTTTCTTTGAATTTAACCCTTATGTTTATTTCTATGTGTTTGTTATATAGTCAATCTGATATCTTTATAATTGATCAGTGAATCAAAGTCAGGGTGACCTTCATTAGAGTTCAAAAGCTATTTAATTAGCAGTAGTAATCTAGAAGTGAGAGAGCATGCACAGGCCCTATTTTAGCACCAGTGTCTGGCCTTACTAAATTGCTACTATCCTCAGGCAAGCACATTGCTTGTGAACTTGTGAAATGTTAGTAATTTTATGATCACTTCAATCAGCTTCTGCAGAGACGTGTTCACTTGACTTAATAATCACAATGTGCCATGGTATAAGTGCTGTTTGATCTTAAAGGGAATGGGAGTTTGCATACTAATTGATTTTAATGGATTCACATGCATTGTGTCAGAAGTGGGATGGCTATGGCTTGCCCAATGTGCAAGCCGTATGAGGGACCTCCAGGATAGGTTGACCCCGGTGTGAGGGACCCCAGAGATGGGTGAAGCACTCTAGAGTGTGGGGTGCCCTGGGGTGGGTGAAGTATGCGTGAGGGATGCTAGTATGTGTGAAGCGCATGGGTGCGCATCCCGAAGGGGAAGGCAGTGTAATGGAGTACCATCACTACGGTTGAGTATGCGCTCTGACTGCCATAGCATTGAGCCTGGCTCTTTGGCGTTGCGGTCAAGTTGCACGCTTAGCACCCCAGAGACCCGGGTTCGAGGCCGGGTGGGGTCACTGTTCACTCCCTGTGGTCACTCCCTTCACTACATGCATTATACATTAATTACCATATTTTCCATAGTAGGTTCAGTAATTCATGGTTTTCATGATACCCATAGCCTATGCTAAATGAGACAGATCATCATGCAGAAGAACTGCTTTATACTGTGAGCTGACATTAATTATCATCCTCAATATCATCACAGCTATTCTGGAAACATAATATATCATGTTGTGCCTCCTGCTCATTTAACTGTTTTTTTTTTTTACTTAACTTGTCCACATGGATGAATTTAGACATGTGCAAACCCATTGACATGTAAAGCTGTGGGCCATACCCTATTCCAGTGGTTCTCAAACTTATTCTGTCATTCCCCACTTTGGAAGGCAGAGAATTTTCACGCCCCACCAGGAAGGCTCAATTTGCGCACAATATCTCTGTGAGGAGTAGGCTACTTTGCAATTTTTTGTCAATATTCGAATTGTCATGTTCAAAGCCAGTTCAAAGCCGTTTCTCTCAAACCCCTCATCACAGCAACTAGCAAATAACAACATTGGAAAGCTCAATTTACTGTCACAAACGCATATCTGACAAATAGGTGTGAATTCGGGGGGCATGGTGTGGTTTTCGATCACAAAGAGATGTCTTGCACCCCACCTGTCATGTGTCTGCACCCCACTAGTGGGGCCCGCCCCACAGTTTTAGAAACATTATACAGGTTCAGCTCTATTAAAGGCCTTTTACACAACAAAAGCACATCCTATGCTATTCACATAACACTCCCCTGTAAGACCTCTCTCAAGGGGGAAAGCATCAGAGTGATTCCGCCGAATGTGTGCCATTGCTATAGTTGAAAAACCTCAAAAATAAACTTTATTTTTTATCCCTTTTAAACTCAGAATCTACTGTAGCAAACACACATGTTGAAGTATGCAAAAATTGTATTGGTCAATGTCAAGAATTACTTAAAAAGTAACGGCAAAGAAAGTAGGCTAACAGCAATGAAAATTTGGCATATAATATTCAAATTAAATGTATCAACCTGAGGTCTATTCAAACTTCATGAGGACATTGAACACATTCTAATGCTCTACTTTAATCTGATATTTTTTATGTAATTGGTTTCTCAATAAAAATAATTTGAGTAACATAAGAAAGTTTAGATTGACAAATTCAGTCAGATGTATTTTTTCATAATATGCAATAAACAAAATGAATGAGTCTACTTTTGGCCTTCCCATGGTCTTCAGAAGGCTTAGGTGATCTAATTATTAACTGAATTTAGTGATTTGCTGATTTCAGAAAGTAAGATATGACAGGGTAACAGGAATGAGTCAAAACCTGGGGACGTGGCAAAAATGTGTATTTTAAATTAAAAAAAAAAATATTAATTTATTCTAATCATCTAGAGACTTAGTTGGGACAGAGTGATTTTGGTAAAGATATTTTAAGTTGAAATTTAGAGTTCAGTGCTTGGGACAGTGCAAAAATGCTGTTTAAGTGTTTTAGGATAGTCTGTGTTTGTGTCATCTACTGTGAATGGTTTACGCATATTTTTATATACAACTTGCTGGTATCAAAAACTGAGATATTGAGATATTCAAAAGGGTTCTGTGACTTGGAGCCAAGGAGGTCCAACTTAGTTAGTTTATAGTATCGTAAATAGTATAATTTCTTTGAAAAGAAACTTATAACATATTACTTATAACTCTTTAAATGAATGACTTTGTTTAAAACAGTGACACTTAAGACCACACATCGATATTGACCTAGTTTAATAAGCTTTACGTCCCTCACCCTGCAAAACTTTGAAGCTACCCAAGACTATCCAAAATCAGTTACATGCTGGTAGCCTATTTGATTATAATTCTAGGCTGATGTTTCAGCCATTGTGGTGTTACTCAAACATTTCTCTGGTTTGGCAGGTCTGCAGTAACATTTTTTCTTCAGTCTTCCTTCAAGGTCTGTTATTGTTAGCCCTTTTCTTCACTTCAAGCACGTAAAAGTGCTTCTCCATAGACTTTCCCTCATGCATGGCACATTTTAATGGCCGCTAGGGACCATTAGACTTACGTGCTGTCTGAATCTATGACCATACCCCACCCCACAGAAGACTCTCTTCCCTCCTGTGGCAACGAGGGTCTCTTTTTTTTGACCACATATGCATTCACTGTAACTTGACAACAGGAGAACTGAAACGCAAGACCTTTAGAAGTGATAAAGATTTTTTTTTTTTCCTGGAATGAGAACATTTATCTAAGAGTTCTAATGCAGAAGTGGCTACAGTGGTATGAGCAGGATAATGGATTTTGTGTCATACAGTAACAAGATGGATGGATGGATGGATTACGGGCAAAACAGTTACGTGCAAAACAATAGCAATAACACTCCTCGCCTGCACATATCCATAGACAGGTAAACTTTTGAATGCACATGTTGTGGGACTCCTTGAAAAGCCAATCAACTTTAACATTAAGTGAGCATATTGACCTTAACCCTTAGGCTGCCCAAAGCATGAAAGTTCTTTCAGATTTTCTTTTTTTTTCCATTTTATTCTTCATCATTACCCTCATGTAGAATTAGGGAAGAGCATGAAGATCTAAATTAAGGATTTATAAAAGACCAAACAACATGAGGAGCAAGACAAAGTAAATCCACACACTCCTACACATGACAAGGAGGAAACATTAAAAAGCCTTCATTCAAACTTGGCTAGTTCATACTTCTGAAAACAAGCCAACACGTTTTGACTCCACAACAGGTCTTTATCAGGGCTCAGTCTACAGCAAATACTGTAGTGACAGGTCAGGTTGTATCACTCCAACACTCCACCTGTGCGATACTACTATTGCGTCTTGGTGGTTTATCTAAAAGTTTTATTTTTCATTTCTTTTTTAATCTGTAATAAAGAAAGGGAGTGTGGATGAACTTACAACATCATTCATCTAGTAGACAGGGGCAGCGCTATAGTGTTGCTTTCCAGGAACAAATATGTCACTGATTTACACCCTATTGGAAAAAGGTTTTTAGAGGACTTTGGCAAGGTGCCATAATGTACAATGGCCACAAATACATTGAATGGGTTTTCACCTTCTAGGTGTCATGTAATTGAAACTAAAAATGACCATTTGGGCTCTGGTTGACCTTTCCAACTATAGACAGAAAAAAATAGAAAAAGCTGACACTTTGAAGTTGTCAACAGTCAAATTTAATAGTTTATAGCATTTCCCGGCGCATCGTGATTTCACACATTTCCCGCCATTGTGCTTTCGTGAAGGATGCAAACTGTCTTTGCTATTTTGAACATATTGTTCATTTCTATGCCAAAGATGCACATTGTGGAAACAGTAGATGACATTGTGGCCTAACAGGTGTGTCAGCTTGAAGAAGAAGTGTGGTCCAGCACAAAGCTTGTTATCAATATTTTGGTGGAGTGGAGTGAAGATACTTGTTTTGTGAGTGCATAATGCTATGCAGTGCTAATTCCAGCATAACAACGAAGGACACAACGTGAATTATTACACAATCAGAAAATCCATCTATTAAAGCAAGGAATGTCTGTCTGTATGTGTGTGTTTATCTGTGTGTGTTCCATGCATAACTCTCAAACCATTCGTCCAACTGACCTCACATTTGGTATTCATTACTATTGGCATGAGTGAGTGCAAAATTGGTGATGTTTGGATAAAAAATACTCAAGATATTGTTCAATAAAGCACAATTGCCTTCTGCTGCTCTAACCCTAGCCACTACCCCTTTCATACTCCCGGTGCAGTGCTTAGCTCTGGCAGTGTGTTTTCTATAGCCCACGCTCAGGCAATGTTTAGCAGTTAAAGGAATTACGATGGCCAGCAAGACGATTTCTTAAAGTTTGCTGATCTCACAACAGCATGCAAACACACGTAAACCCACATTTGTTATAAGTACATTAGCATGTGCAGTTCTAAAACATGCTTTTGCCGAGTATCTGGATACTCATTACCGACAGATAGGCTACAAGTTTGTTTACACACACCATAGTTTGATTAGCCTGCTTTCATTCAATGCAACAACAAAAGACAGGGGTAGCAAACATGCCAAATGAAAATCTATGTTTGAAAGATGCATTTATCTGTTTCGAAATCACATTGCTACTTCAACTCTCACTACTTTGGGCTCTACGCTACTCTGGGGTTCTGAATTGGCTACTCTGGATATATGTCACCATTTCTGATCCACCTGCATGTAGGTCTAAATGGCCTACACATTTCTAGGGAAGCATTGTTTACATGGGCATTGCACTAGTCTATTGTATATAATATCCACAAAGATGGTGGCAGGTGAGATGATAATGGGAGGGGTTGATTGATTAATTGATTGATTGATTGATTGATTGATTGATTGATTTTTATTTGACCATTCTATTACGCATATGGTGCCTCATGACAAAAGTAAAGTCATGCAAGTATTGGTTTATGTTTATTCTGCTTTATTTTTATTCGAAAAGTTCTCAACAAACTATTGTATTTCAGAAAGTGTTGATTGCCCATAATTCCCAAGAGCAAAACTAAAGTTCCAAACTTTGCTTTGACTCCATACAATGTAGTAGCTGCCATACTACGGTGCTTAGTGAAAACCCATAGACAATTTCTGATCTTCTGTCTCATTAAACTACTGTCTGTACATGTCCTTTACTGGGACCCTGGCAGTTGGGTTGAGCCTTGGACCTGCTCAAGGTTTGTCATTGAGATATAGGGAGTCACATTGTTTAAGCACTATTTTGTTAATCCCATGCACTTCTTGCCTATTTGCACACAAGCGAATGACACAGCTCCAAACCCAAATAAAACACTGTGATTCAGAAATATTGTCCATATTGTCCAAGACGTGAAGAAGACATAATACATTTTCCTCACTTTGGTCCCCTCCAGGGTGACATTCAACAGCTACTGATTGTGAGTGATCCCAAAGCTGCCTATGACTACTGTGAACACTTCAGCCCAGACTGCAATGCTCCTCACTGGAACACCCCACAAGCACAGGAGCCTGAGGACGAAGTGAGTAGAGAACTGACTTGCACTTGTATTTCCCTGTTTGGAGTTTGGAGTTTGGATCTTAAGGGTGTGAATCCTTTTAAGAATACACATTACTTTCTGGAACGCTTTTACGTCTTAGTACACAACTTAATACACAACTTGAACTATATTTGAATTTAGTTGTTTTTCTTTTCTCTTGTCGCATGCATTGTACATAAGATATGTTAAGCACTTTTTTGTTATCCCAATTCTGGGTTGCATGTGTCCCTTTTGGAATTTCAACCTTTCCAGCAAGACTTACATTTTTCCAGAGGTATTTCACCAAATAACTGATGAGCTCACCCTGCAAATGTTTTCCTTCTCCATCTGACTTAGTTGGGGCCCATTCTGGAAGAGTTCTTTTCACTAATGATTTTCCCAGGTTTTGTCTCAAGCTGATGTCTAAAACACCTGACAAGATCTTGAAATATTTGTAATTTTATGAGTTTGAAACGGCAAACCTTAAACTGTAAGAGAGTTTATTGTCAGTTTTGACTTGTTTGTACGGATATGAGCAAGCGCTATTGTCTCACAGAAGAGTGATACAATCATGCAGATGTAGTCTCCAGATCAGTCTTCTCAGATTGCAGTGGCCAGGCTGTGGTGTGGAGTTTTTTCCAGCATTAAGTCCCTCTTTTACTTTTTCATATGCCATGTGGTTGTACTAGCCAAGGTGAAGCTGCAACAAAACTTATTTTGTTGAATTTTATTCAATGACAATAAAGACATCTAATCTAATATGTATGCATTTATGAGAAATATAGAATATATTTGGTAGATCATCTTTCTGCCAACACTATCCTATGGAAAAGCTCATTAAGGCTACTATTTAATGGACTAGTGCTGCATTTGGCATCTTAACAGGCTGGTCACATGTCTAACTGATGGCTCAACCAGCTAAGCCAATAGTGCTGGAAAAACAGTGATTAATGATTGAGATGGTTAGTGTGCTAGTTGATGTGTACAGTAGCTGCCTTCCTGCCTGCCCCCTACACTGCACAGTGTTTCCTACAATCTATAGCAGCTATGCCATTTACAACAGCGGTAGCAGCTGTAATGGTGCTGTGGCTAACTCTGAATTGATATGGATTTAAGATATCAAGACCAGACACAAATTAAACAATTTGTTCATTTACAAAGGACTCCAACAATTTGGCTAGGCATGGTAATTTTGGTCTATAGTTATTCAAATCATGTACATCTCCTCCTTTATGTAGAGGGGTGACTAATGCTGATTTCCATACCCCAGGGATAGAACCAGAGAAAAGTGACACATTCAAAATATGAGTTAGAGGTTCAGCAATGACAGGAGTTGCTAGTCTCAAGAGATGAGGGTCTAATTGATCTGTACCCACTGAGCTTTTCTTGCACTTGGAATTATACAATGCATAGAGAACTTCAGATTGGCTCAATAGCTGTGAGATGAGAATGAAGATGTAAATGAAAAATGACCCTGCACTGATGCAGTCTGATCTAAGTCACACTGGTCAAGGCCTTGTGACACATCCCCAACACAAAACTGATCAAACAGTGAACCACACTTAATAATACATACATACATACATACATACATACATACATACATACATACAAGTATTTATAAGCATATACATGTATAAGCAAGCAGTTTCTCATTATCATGAGAAATCATAAGATCACTAAAGATTCCAGATTTGTCCAGGTTTGATGTTATATTTATTGATGAATTATATTTAAACCTTATTTATATTCTCAATTCGCCAAAAGTTTTATGAAAATCGGTTATTCACCTGGAGGAGATTAAAACATTTCAGTCATAATGTATGCGTTTTCCTGGTCTGGCAACCCCAGCTTCAGCTTTAGCTTAGCATCGGTGCTGGGATATAAAGTACTTATAGAAATGACTACTAGAATCTGGTCCTGTGTGATAAGGACCTTTGCCAGGGAGTGGACGTTCAGACTTCTTATGATGTTCCAATACTTTTGGTCCTCATCACACAGGACATCTCCTTTAAACCTGTCTGTCGGTCTGTCTGACTGTCTAACCTTTCATCTATAGTACACCACAGACTACACTGAATACTATGACTATGGGGATTCTGAGATCACAGAAATTCAGCAGCCCACAGAGGAGCCCAACATGGATACAAAGGTAAATGAATGATAGAATAATGAATGAATGATAATGGATAATAAAAGCAGGGGCATAAAGGCATAACATGTATTTTGTAAAACATTTAGTACTCAGTGCTTCTCATTTATTTAGTAAAAATGTTCATACCATGCTGAATAAGCTATTGTTATTAGTTCCTGGGTTTCTGGTGTTTTGGAAATGGGTTGCTATAAAGTAAATTTCAGATGGACCTGAAGAGCAAATACAGATTAGTTAGCAAGTTCCTTTGCTAAAGTTACTTGTCAGACTTAACCTTTAAAAACTGGAGAAATGCGGTGTGATATGGACGGCAAGTACTGTATATTGTGTAGCAGATGTTGAATGGGTGGAACAGGGCAGGACGGAAAGATGCACACTTACACAGAGGATGGAGGATGGGGTGTCTGCAATGCATAGGTTAGGATGGAAAAATCTGTGGTCATTATATTATAAGCAGAACCCACTTTATTCTAAAAAGAGTCATTATGACCGTTTCAGACCTGGACACAGAATGGGGAAGTTAAGCATACACGTGCACACAGGCAGACTCTCTCTCTCCCATTCCTAGAACTGTATGTGAACCCGACCGTTTATAATTATAGCATGTTAAGATGTTAAAAACACAGTTAAAATTTCTGCCCCCATGGCTTAGTTGTTAATTCACTACAGTGGTAGTTCACTGTTCAAGGAAACCTATACGAGTGGACCAAAATTTCGCTAGAGCGTGAATGGGCAAGTTGCACTTTTTGTGTACACTTATGGGAAGTTTAAAGGGGTCTCATTATATATTCCATGGTATTTTTTTTTAAAACTGCCCCTTGAGAGGGATATTTTAACTCTTTCGTGCACACATTATCAAGTTTCACTTTCCTACTTCAGTAAATGCAGATTTCTGTATGGCATGATGATAATTCAAGCTCATACTGTAGCATTAAATGAAACTTGGCCAGTTTAATCAGCATTGCGATGAAAGGATTAGTCCAAAATGTGAAGTTGGTGGTGTGTTTCAGTTCAAAATCAGTTGATAGAGATCCTTTGAATTCTTGTGCATTAATTCTGAATAGCACTGCTAAAGACATTAAATAATATGTGCAGCCAGACTCATTCAGTGCTGATTTTAAAATGTTTTAGTTTAGTCATGTATTAGTCTTAGTATTAGTCATGCCCCTTCTGTTATGTACAGGCTGCTATTAAGAGTTCATCATTATTTCTTGATGCACTGTGCATACACCACAGATTTTTCTCTGAATATTGGCTGGTGGAGGTTTTCTGCAAGAACAGATAAGGGGCGTGGCTTTTGCCAACAGTCAATAAAAATGTTTCAGTAGTTGAATTAGTGCATATGAAGATGCATCGTCATCACTGCTCCACCAGTGATGGCTAATAATACTGGTTTGTTACATTGTGGAAGTTGTTTTGTCATCATTGTGGAGTGGTACACTAGTACCCAAGAGATTGCAAGGGATCTTAAGGTGGCTGATAGTCCATTGTTCGTGCTGTTATGCCGTTATGCTGTTTTCTTGGTTAGTCATACTGGTTGCTGTGTTGATTGCTGGGTCATCAACATGGAAGTGATTCCCAGGAAGTTGCAAGGGTACTTGATATTAGTTAGTAGGCTATCTAGGCTAACTAATAACTAATACGCTACCAGGCTGGTTACAGGGGTTTCTATGTTGGTCGGCAGGTTAGTCATATTGGTTGCTATGTTAGGTTGTCATCATTGAAGTGGAAGGAAGTTGCTCCATGTACCGTAAAAAGAATTACACTAGGCCTACACTCCATTGCTTTGCATGCACTGTAATAACAATAATTTATTTACATACACATACATCGCTACTCGCACATACTGTAGCTAAGTCATGAGGGACAACATGATGCCAATGTGTTTGAGCTATGTGAATCAAGCCAGAGGCGAGGCGATGGCGAGGCGATGTGGGCGAGTACGGAGATAAACTTATTTTAACTTTCAGCAATGCAAGTAAGAACGAAACCAATAAGAATGGAAGATACTATTGATTGACTAAATCAGCAAGTTACCTGGAAAATTTCCATTTGGAGACAAAACATCTCCTGTTTTTACAAACTGTGCTTTATGTATGAAGCAAACTAAATGAGTGAACTATAAGCACTTTAAACATAAAGGTATGCACAGGCATGTGAGTATAGCTTGTAGCATGTTCCTCTCTGATACTTCAACAGTGAACAATAAACAAACAGAAAACCTTGGTAACAAGTGTGTGTTTCTCTCTTCAATTTGATGACATGTCAGCAATTTAACAACATAATTCCATGAAATATTATGTGGGATTACATATATGTATGTGATGTAATTGTTTTAGATTTGAATTATGCATTGTGTATTTAGTTATTTTTAATGTTTTTGTTTAATTTGTTTTATTTGAAAATGCCAATACAGGAGCAACCGGGAACAACTGATGTGGACTATTACACTGATAGTGAATTTGCTTATGACACATTACCTGCTTCTGAATCACCAATTAAAACAGACACACCCAATAAGGTACTGTATTGCACAATTTGTTTTTTTTTGTTTTTTTATGACGACAGCAAGTGAATTATTATTGATTACACTCAAAACATGTAATCATCGTCATCATCATTATTATTATTGTCATTGTTGTTGTTATATTAATAGTGCCACAACAAATAATAATCTTATTTGGTAACACTTAAAATTTGCATATGCACAGACATACAGTATTTGGCATTAATTGCTTATTAATATCCTCCTGAGACCCAGAGGGAAAAATGTTCAGATATTAAGCATTTTTAAGATGACATAAGTATATTTGTTAAAAGAAATATGTTACAGCCCCCAAAAAAATCAAAAATGTTTTTCGTTTTATGGCATGTCCCTTGCAGTGGACATCGGGACTTCCTTAGTGTCATAATTATGACTGTGCAGTAATAGTATTGGCTTGCCATGAGGTCATTAGAAAGTTGCTCAAAGTGTACACCATGTAAAAGACGCCCATAATTTGACCCCTGACCTTTGGGCCACAGACCCCAGCTATGACAGAAACACTGGTGCGTAGGGCCACTACAGGGGACATTGAACAATTTTTTTTTTATGATAAAAAAATCAAAATATCTGACAAAAAATTATGTCCAGAACAGAAGACAAAAATGAACTGCTGGGTCTCAGGAGGATGAATTACATACAGGTACTAGCCATTTGGTGTCACTAAGTCTACTCTATCCAGACTTCAGATGGCACAATATGCTGTTGCAATGCTGCTCACCAAGTCTTAAAAAAACACAACTTATTTCCCCAATATTGAGATCCCTGCAATGCTTATCAGAGAAATTTAGGGTAGGGAAATTAATGAATTCTTGCAGGTTTCATTGTAGTTTCTGTCCAATACGTGCCTCACAAGAAATCCAAGTCAATGCTAGAACCTGTTTGAAGTCATTTTTTGTATGAATATTTGTGTCAGCGTATCAGTGAACACTACAGATCACTCTGTGAGTCTCACACTTTTGGAAACAAACATTTGGAAGGATTGTTTGACTGCACCTATGCACCCGTTGTGGAGGTGTTTGTTGGTGGAACTGATTGTTTTTAAGCACTTCAATGGTCAACCACAGATTGTTTTAAATGGCTGTCACTATATAAATAAACATACATTACAATATAACAAAACAATACAAATGAACATGACTATGACTATTAGCAGATTACAGAGGATTCTGAAGTGAAACAAATGAGATTTGTAATGTGTTAAACAAGCATTTCATTACGTGTGGTTCTTTGTTTGATAGAATGACACTCCTGACCATTGCACTGGAGAACTTTTCATGTTCAGATAGATCTGAAGATCTAAGTTTCCCTTTTCATTCAGACCATTAAAGGGTTTGGTTTTTTAGTGTGTGTGTGTGTGTGTGTGTGTGTGTGTGTGTGTGTGTGTGTGTGTGTGTGTGTGTGTGTGTGTGTGTGGATGAAAGATAATCAACACCAACACCATAGTTTGATGGTTGGTCCTATCTCGGATATTTGACTCAAATAGAATTCCCCCGTCTGCTCCAGAATGGCTTGCTGTGTGGATGTCTGATAATGACCTTAAAACAACCTTAAACCCTTATTTTAAAATGTGCTGCTCAGCATGTGGTTAGTGGTGTTCCTTGATGTTGCAAAACAATTATTAGTAATTGTACCAGTGCTGGACTGTGCATTTTTGGCCATGGCGACCCACCCTGATTTTATTCAATAATAACTTCATGACAAGCTAAATTTAACACTGTAAGTTGATCAAATTGCCAATCATGAGTTTTAATTGGTCTAGCCCAATATCCTTCAAGGAAATTAACAACTAATTATGACAGCCTGTGCCCAAAAAAGGACCCTCAGCCCACTGGGCATTGCCAAGTATGCCCCATGGCCAGTCATTCAGCCATGGCTGAATTGCACAGATAGCTACAGTACTTACTGTGACCAAAAAAATCCCTTTTTGGTCATTTTTTCTATTTCAATGCTGTAATCAAAGTAAATGGAGATATTTATGGAGTTTTTTTTCCCTTTTGGAAGAATTACAGTACATCTCTCTCTCTCTCTCTCTCTCTCTCTCTCTCTCTCTCTCTCTCCCTCCCTCCCTCCCTCCCTCCCTCCCTCTCTCCCTCTCTCTCTCTCTCTCTCTCTCTCTCTCTCTCTCTCTCTCTCTCTCTCTCTCTCTCTCTCTCTCTCTCCCTCCCTCCCTCTCTCTGTATCTGTATTGTGAGAGTGGCAGAGCATCAGTAACACCACTCAACTTTGATTCCTGAACCTACATTGTGATCTGTGTGACTGTGTGATAAAAGTGTCTGCAGAATGCCAGTCCAGTTTACTTGACCTTATTTCCTGTGAATATACAGTATGTGTATGTGAATATATGTCTATATGAATATGTGTCTATGTCAGTATATGTCTATTTGGTCTGTCTGTTTATCTGGCTGCTGTCTCTCAAGGAGGCAAAACAAAACAGATGGTAGATTCACATAAACTGACATTTCTATTTTTGCCACCAGGATGTTGACTACAAAGAGGAAGCTGTTGACTACATAACAGGAGTTGATGAAGTTGTGGTAGATAATCCCACAATCACTCAGAAACATGATGACTCTAAAGGTACAGTGGACTCTACGGCCTATGACTTCAAAGAGTATGACCTTAACGAGTATGACTCTCCAGGTCTAGACAATGTTGACGCAGGCATGTATGGTGAATATGAGGATACATATGACAAGAAGACGGACATGTCTCTGGAGGAGAGTGAGTTTGGACAAGGAGTCCCCGCTGAAACAGAGAGGGCTGTGAGTAAAATGGTTCATGTTGACACATCTTTGTTGTTTATACTTTTTACAAGCTTCATAATCTCTCATTAGCACCACACAAAAATAACAACACAAAATGTTATAACAGAGCTTGTAAATGAACTTATTGTAATTTCTGGATACATGTGCCTCACACTCACTACACTCACCTACTTTCAAAATTATTCACCTTTTTGTTTAAAGGAATAGTCCACCTAAGGACTATTCCTTTAATTATATGAGATTTTGCAACATACAATACCTGGATAACAATCTTTAGTTACCCATGCAGTAATTTGCTGAACTGTTGTGAACCTTAGATTGGTAGTAGAGGTGGTGGAGAAAAGGGAGAAAAGGGGGAGCCAGCTGTCATTGAGCCAGTAAGTTTTTATATTATTATTATTATTATTATTATTATTATTATTATTATTATTATTATTATTATTGCTTATTGATTGATTATTATACTATTAATGCCATTTTGTTGCCTTTGTCACCTTTGTTTTTGCATTTTACATGGCACATTATGTTCTCAAAAGAAACTTACTGTAGGTGGCAGTAACCGAGTTCAATTTCCTTACAGTATTTAGAGTAGGCCTAAAGTTAATTGATTGTATAAGAGCAGAAGCTTTTACTGTTATTTTGTTTTTGAATGCCTTTGTTTTATTTCATCACCATTTCTTCTAGGGAATGCTTATTGAAGGAGCCCCAGGGCCCACTGGCCCCGCTGTGAGTATCACCCTCTCTCTCTCAGATGCCTTTCACAGATGGTGGAAAGTTAGGGGGAAAGAATGTCTTTATGGAAAGTGCTGCAGTTTTGGCCCAGTAAAATGAAAGGCAGATATTCCCTCCTTCTTCCTCTCTTGCCTGATGCTTGACTGTTTGGTGTCTCATGTGCTTCTATATTTTAGGGTCTCCCTGGAACCCCAGGCTTGCAAGGACCTCCAGGCCCCCGTGGAGATAATGGGAACAAGGTATACATTACCCAGGTTCTAAAGCACCTCAATTGTCCTTGGGACGTTTTAGTCATCAGTATGGCTGATACTAGGGAACTGATTGTCAAGATTTTAAAATTGACGCCTTTTTTAAAAAAAAAAAAAAAAAAAAAAAGATTACGCACATTGGTTGTCATTATTCATTGGGCATTGCTTTGGCGCTTGAGTTGATACTTAAGGCAATGAATGTGAAGTCATTGGACTTGCTATGATTACTGATTGCAAAAACAAAACAACATGAATAAAATAGCAGCTGTAATAACCATTATTGCAAAACCATTTTTTCTGTAGTTTTGTTATTTTATAGTCTATCTATATTATTACAGTTGCAGAGTTTTCATCTGTAATGTTGATTTTTTATGTCTGTGAAATTGCATATTATTCTTCAAAAGAACAAAATCCAACCATCTGACCAGTTATTTGATCGATCAGTTATGTTTGCCATCAGCTGTCAGAAAGCACTAGGTGGCAGCATTTCAAAAGATTCAGTGAAAGATTGCAGCAGTGAAATCAGGCCTTCACTCACTCGGCCGTGGCACAGAACCATCTCACACATGGGACCAATTTACATACAAAACACTAGAAGGACAGAAGGACAGAGTTAACACTGGCTTAGAAAGCCATGCACAAGCTGTTTGCTGCATATTTCTCAGCAAATACACATGTAGGTATTCAGTGAGTAAAAGGTACACCTTAGTCACACCCTCAGAGACATGTGTTATTGTTCATTATGTCAATTGTGTCATAGTTATATTTGGCTTCCTATCCAAAAAGCCTCTAGTTTCAGATTGCATAACTTTCAAAATAACATTTTTTCTCCCAGACAGACTTGTATTTAGGGCAATTATTTTGGCTGAAGGGCCACATTGGCTTTTAGATTTTGACTAAAGGGCTGTGTGCTGGGTTTTTTGCATGAATACAACAAATTTGTTTTAGTTGTTTTAGTTTACAAAAAAATAGTTTTAGTTGTTAGTCAAATTAATAATGGGCAATTCCATGAAAAAAAGTATTGTCTCGATGTAAATATTCAACTGAACAAGTTTGCATACGAATATGAACAAAATTGTGAAATAGTGCTAGGTTTGCAGAGGTTATGTGGCATTTTGTTCATCAATAATGCATGAAAATGTCACCTCCATAACGCTGGAATTGCCCTAATACAGTCATTTTATTGTAGTTGTTGATATTCAGTTAGTGTGATGAATAATGAAATCGAAGATCAAATGCTTGATCAGCCAGATTCAAGAGTATAAGATTGAGTGAAGTGCAATGAATTTGGCTATGGGTGTTGGCAGCGGTAAATAGTGCAGACAAAATAAAGAGAAGAAAAGTTCTCATTACTTTTGATTGAATTAGAATTTTTCTTCCACTGTCACTTTCCCAGAGCTATCTGAAATGGCTGGGGACTCAGATCCTATGCTTACTCCTTCCACTTAAAAGTCATATGAGCTTCTCATGTTATTCTAAGAAGGTAGACTTTGGAGAATCTGAGAATCCTGAGAATTCTGAAAATCCTTTTAATATTTTAATTCAACAATCATCTTATCTACATACCTCTATCCCCAGTGATCCTGAAGTAAAATATTGCTCATGCTTAACAGTCTGTGGTTTGGCTTGGTCTAAGCTGCTTGCCACATTGTGCATTTCTTTCCATGACCCACCAAACTTACACACATTACACACAAATCATAAAAAAGCATAGCACTTCAGTATGTCTATTCATATTGACTACTGTAAATGGCTGCAGACAATGCATTCTGGGTTTTGAATTCACATTCCATTTGCTATCGTTGCCACTTTCAACAACGAATACATTAGGCCACTGGTTTTATCCGACTACAGCTGGCTAAACAATGTTGAATACACTTGCACATGTTAACTGCAGAGAAACAGACTTGCAAAAGTATTTTAGTGTTACCATCTATTATGAAACTATACTCTTAAGAGCCTGTAGGTTCAAGAGAAAAATATTTTAGAAAAATAGAATTTAGTGTCAAAAGAGTTGTTTTGGGAAACACAGGAACAAGTCTCATTTACCATTTAGTTATTTGTCCTAAAGTCCTTGTGATTGACTTTAGGGTCCTGCTGGGCGGCCTGGTCTTCCAGGTGCAGATGGGATTCCTGGGCCTCCTGGGACGGTCCTGATGCTACCGGTAAACTCAGCAACATGCAGCACATGTGCACCTCCTATACCCAATGCAAAACATATTGTTTTCTTCATTAGTTTAGTTTGGAATCAAGTCACAATGTATTGTTTGGTTATCTCATGTACAAGTATAACTCTAGCTAATCTTCTGTGATCTGTATATTGTGATTAAAAATGCAGACTGATGGTTGTGATGAAGTAAGATACCCATCCATGACTACTCCCAAGTTGTTTATAGATGGGTTTTACAGTAGTTAGAAAAGCCTCAGATTCACTTTTTTATTAGTTGTAAAACTCTTGTTCATCAGTTCAGCTCCTTAGGCTGTATAATCATGCACATTATAGCATGACATTTTATTGGTATCATGGATGCAAGAAAAAGTCTGTGGAATAGCCCACGTATCATTTGATTAATTTAGTTGTATTTTGTTATTCCTTGAGTAAATAATACCTCTTGTGTTTGTTATTAATGTAAGTAATTGCTATTACTCCTTCAGGTTATTGTGTTCAATTTCACGGATGTACTGTATACAAAAATGTATAATTACAAAGATATCACATTGAAGGCCATACATCTTGCAACATCCTTAATGATGAGTTGTTCTTCATAGAACTGTCATTGGAATGAGAGCATGTTATCTTACAGTTCCGTGGTGGTGGAAACGCTGCTAAAGGTCCTGTCATCACAGCCCAAGAGGCACAAGCACAAGCAATTTTGTCCCAGGCCAGGGTAAGTCTCTTCCTCTAACTGGAGAGGGTGGGGCTTTGTTGAATAGTGCAATGTGTGCATATGAGTTAAGTGTAATATTGCAGTTTCAGAGGGGGAATTTAGTCCTGTGTATGGAAGTGCAGTATCTCAAGTCTATGCTTGTGTGGGTGTTGGTGCATCTGTGTGTAATGGCAGTATGTCCATTTTTGATTGCATTTTGAATTATGGAACCTTTTGAAACTCCTCCTTCAGTTTAGTCTTCTGATGACCTGGGGCTGTATTCTCAAAGAATCTTAAAGTGACACGGCACCATATTGGGAAATAGTCATTTTGTAGCTTAGCGTAGATCATTAAATCAGATTAGACTATTTTTGCTGACTCTTCTGTAGTTACAAAGTGCACTAAGACCAACAATATTTTGTGATTTTTTTAGCCAATAGCGTGGAATTGCTCTCATTCAATAGACATGTATAGATGGACTATGCATGTCATATCAGCCACATATCAGAAAGTCAACAACTTTATATTGTCAGGAAGAGTCAGGTTTTAATTTGGGACAATCGCAGACTTCTTAGTCACTTTTACAAGACTATAACAGGAGGGATGCTAATGGTCTAATTTGATCTAAGCTGGAGCTAAAAGTCCTATCGTCATAGTCAGAGAATGGCTGGATGAAGTGAAGAAAGGTAAAGCTCAGTTGTTTAACTCGATGAGAGGTGGAAAATAAGGTATTTCCTCAAATGGTGGCATATCATTTTAAGGCCAAAAGTAACGTCTAACAGGTGAATTTAGGAGAAACCCTTAAAAATGGGCACGTCAGTATTTTGCTAAGAGTAATTCACAAAAAAAAATATAACGCTAAAATAGCTCTTAAGTCTGGGACAGCTCCAGAGGCCCTATGGGCTTGTTTCACACCTGAACATTCCGAGGTTCTAAAAGCATTCCATGGTAGTAAGCTGAACATTCTATAATTGAAATGCATTGTATTTATGCCTCTTTCTGACATGAAAAAAAATGGGTAATAACATTTAAAACATGTCTAATTTTGCTTTCTTTCAAATAATACACATTTGAAGCACACAAATTTGGAGGTCCCAAATAGATAAAAGTGGTTTTACATTTATGTGCATGAAGCTTCAATCTATTCAGGACCTCCCAATTTGTGTGCTTCAAATGTGTATTATTTGAAAGAAAGTGAATTTAGACATGTTTTATGTTATTATACATTTTTTCCAGTTAGAAAGAGGCATAAATCCAATGCATTTCAAAGATAGAATGTTCTGTTTACTACCATGGAATGTCGGAATGTTCAGGTGTGAAATAAACCCATTCTCAAAGAACTTGATCTTAACTTTAAGAGTACTCTTAAACCGCACCAAAAGTTATTATGTAAGAGTTACTAGAGCGTCATACCATTTACTCCGAGGACCCAGGTTCGAGTCCGACCCGAGGTCATTTCCCGATCCCACCCCATCTCTCTCTCCCACTTGTTTCCTGTCCATCTCTATACTGTCCTATCCGATTAAAGGCAAAAAGCAAATTAAGATGCATGTATTCATATAATTATTATAATAATCATGGTTATAATTTTTGCCATAAATTCATAGGCCTACTACATGTGAGGATGATTGCCAGTGATGGATTAAATATTTATTAACACAGGGTTTAGCTGAACAGCTCAAGTTTTCAGAAGCCATCGGTTCAGCTTTTTTGCATTAAACCTTTAGGACATTCCTCACCTCGATTTCAGTGACACTCTACTGGAGAGACAGCACACTAGAGACTGCTACTCCTTATAGGATATAATAGTCTCATCTGTGTCTTTGAAAATCACTCCTTGGTCTGCCATCTTCAATGATATTTGTAAAAGACGTTGGAATAGAGGGTTGAAGGCCTGCCTGTTCTCTTCCTCTGTTTAAATTCTTCATTTTTTTGGCAGACATTAAAGGTCATTGCAGTCATTTACTCTCAGTAATGCTTATGTGGATACAGATTTGAAGAGAAACAATTACGTCCATAATTTCTGTTAACTGATAGTCAATGGAAATTGAATAATGTTTTAAGTTGACATTCATTAAAAATGCTTTACATTTGATTGTGCTAAATGCGCAGATCACATAAATTGTACTGTAGGTACATTATTATTAGTGCAAATCAAATAATTAAATCTTAGATTCTCAAGTCAATTCCCCCTGAATGACATAAAATGTGCATAGTTGTTGATGGAGTAAAGACTCTTTCCCTACTGCAGCTTACCATGAGAGGCTCTCCTGGACCAATCGGACTCACAGGAAGGGCCGGACCAGTGGTGAGTTCCTAACAAACTATTGCCCAAATCTAATGCTGACTAATAAAACATCTTAACAGGCCTATAGACTATATCCTGGTTGTTATAGAATGCCTAGAAACTATATCCTGGTTGTTATAAAATGCCTATAAACTATATCCTGGTTGTAATAATTGGCTATGTGGAATCCTCATATAGTCATACTTCTTATTACATTTTTGTATATGATCTGTAATGCTAATCCAATAATCAAACAAAAGTCATTAGTTAATTCATTGAAGTTGAAAATTTTGCTTGGCTTGTTCTGTCTTCAGGGTGGCCCCGGTCACGCTGGCCGAAAAGGTGAACCAGGACTGTCTGGACCTCAGGTATGGTAGGATGCATCAAAGATACTGTATGTTTAGCGATTGGGCTGAGCAATGCCATTGGTACAGGAAAATATACCAGTATATTTTCTGAAGTGATGTAGAAAAGGGTTGATCTGTTTAACTGGATTGAACAACAGTGTTCTATACCTGAAAGTCACACTTGAGTGGAAGTACAGATACCAAACGAAAAAATACTGTGGTAGGAGTACAAGCCCATCACTCCAGTGTTGCTAAAATCTGTTCTTAAAGTTTGGGTAGCAACTTACACACTTGCTACCTACTGTACATGTACTGCCTAAAGCAGGGGTGGCCAAACTTTCTGTTTCTTCAGCGCTTAAAATCAGAAAACCCCCATGATGTCTAAAACTATGCCATAGGTCTTAACACTGCATTTGACAAACATGTCAGATGGGATTAGGGTTTTTTTTAGGGTTAAATGCCTTGCTCAATAACAAAACAGTGGTAGGCAAGATTCATGCCCACAATTTTCAGGCTACTAGCATCACCAAGTTCCTTCCTTAACCACTACATTACCATCACCTGTGGGCTTTGTTGGCCTCAGGTCTACACCTGTAGTTCACATTATCCAAGTGAACCTGTCAACATCCAAGTGAACCTGTTTGAACATGTCAAAAGAACCTTTATATGTCCAAATCAGCATAGTTTCAGTACTGGTACGACATGATTGTCAGTGTTTAAATTTCATTTAAGAAAGCTTGTATCCCACAATTCTGTGGAGTCTCTATCCACAATGCATTGTGCATAATAGTTTCCTAGCTATCAGTATATTCCAGCCACATCTGTAAACCATCTGTGGTGCACAATTGTCCAGTCTGTCTCATCTACTCTGTGCCATGTTCCATAAACTTGTCATTTCTGTACTATGGTATGGGCACTAAAGTCAACTGCAGCTTCAAATGGATTACATTATTAAGCTATATATAACTACCCTGAATTTAACTAGTCAGTTTTAGTTTAGAATCACCAGAGGTCCATTTTTGGGGATCCTTTTA